>JAOEHY010028352.1:0-46078 GCA_025447955.1 Psilopsiagon aurifrons
ATATTTATAAGTGTATTTATATAATTATATATTTTATATAATAATTTCTATGTTAAAATATGCGGTAAAAATTGAAACAAAATAAAACCAAATAAAAAACCTCTCTTAATCCCACATTGCAGTCTGAAAGGAAGCAGTTGCTAAAAAAAGGTGCCTGAGAGTGGTGGTGAAGGAGTTGAAATATCCCAAGGGTTTTCAGGGTGGAGGCTGGCAGCACTGTATATTACTGTGTTCTTCAGTAAAGCTATATATGAGACAGAGAATTGGACAGACAGGTCTGGGAAGAAGGGGTGAATATCGTGTACCCTTTGGGTACAAAGTTATGGGTTCTGTACTAGAAGTGGATTTTGAAGTTGAGAGCAGTGAGTGCCAAGTTGTTTCCCAAGAGCAAACTGAAGTAATGGAGCAGGAACTCCTCTTTCTCCATTGAGTGTATTACTGGTTTCCATCTTTTTGACAAATGAATTTGCAAGAAATTTGAATGCAATTCCTTATTTTAGAGATGATGTTCTGTATTGCTTCCTGCAGCTCAGTTTTAATGAGCTGAAGTCTTTGGCTGACTGAATTTCGAGCACTTGTTTATTGAGCTATCAAATCCTGTCTAAAGGATATGGATGCATTATTTTGGATGAGCACGTGAAAGAATTAGAATAGTAAAAGAAACAGATCATACAATTAACTTCTCTGGAAAGGGAAGAGGCGCTTAAACATCCGTTTTCCATATTACAGCAGAATTTAGCCTCCTTGGTAGGGGGAAAGGGAACATTTTTATTTCACTGATTATGCATTAGCCATGATAGGACAATGCAATTGGGATGCTGAGGATATATGTTTATTGCTTCAAGTGGAAGACAAAACTCTGCATAGATCATTACAGGCAGTGTTAAAAGCCTGCAATGGGAAGACAATCCTACCTGGCACAGATTTGAGATAGGGTCTAAGTATTAAAAATCTGAATCGTATGCATAATCTCTCTAGGGCTTAAGCATTTAAGATAAATCAGTGGAGCTTAGCTGAGTCCCTGTTTGGTGGGAGCAATACAAATGTAGGCTAAAATAGCAAGATTGGACCACAGCTGCTAAGACCCATAAGCAAAGACTTAAGTAAGTTTGTTCTGTATTTCATCAACCTTTGTTTTCTTGCTGCTTGTGAAATAGCACTTCTAGAGCAGCATGGTAAACTTGCTCATGTAAACTTAAATCTCACACTTGGATCCCATCTGTTCTTACTTTGGCAGGATGTGTGACACAGGAGAAGGACTATTCATCTTTCAGACCAGAGATGGGGAAGCAATCTATCAGAAGGTTCACTCGGCTGCTTTAGCCATAGCAGAACAACACGAGCGCTTGTTGCAGAGTGTGAAAAATTCAATGGTACGGCTGCTTGTGGTGTTTGTTGCTTCACACTGGGCACCAACTAACAATATGTTTCTTCAATGTGATCTTAAGTTTTGATTCATAGATACTAAGCAGTCTGATTATTGCTTTTATTAAATTCTGCCTGATTACAGTTAGGGTAATATATATAAACTGGGTCTGCTTTTCAAGAATCAAAACAGGGAACATAATTCCTGATTTTTTTGTGTTTGCAAAGCTATCACTAAGTGTGAATCAATACAGAGATGATAAGCTCCTGTCAGTGCATATTCTCATTAGGTTCCTTTGATTAATCAGCATCATGACTTTGTCTGGAAGCATTTCTCATCAATCTATCTGCAAGATGTTGTGGCTCATGCTCAGTTTTGCATTTCCTAATTGGTGTCTACACTCCAAGGATGATTTGGAAGGAGTCATATGGTTCAGATTAAACTAAGGGGGAGGACGAGATGTTTGTCTGATCTCTCCATGGGTGTCTGTTTTCCATAAGTGCTTTTTGTATCTAGAACTTGTTTTACAACCCATGACTGGAAGGATATAGAAGTGTAAGATGCAAAATTAACGTACAGATTGAGGAAACATAGTGTGGGATCTCCAAAAGCATTCTGTCTAAGAAAGACAGTTTATGGCACTTGCAGCTAATGTGTATTGGGCTCTTATTAACTTCTACATAACCAGGGGAAGTTTAGGTTAGATATAAGGAAGAAGTTCTTTACTGTTAGGGTGGTGAGGCACTGGAATGGGCTGCCCAAGGAAGTTGTGAGTGCTCCATCCCTGGCAGTGTTCAAGGCCAGGGTGGACAGAGCCTTGGGTGACATGGTTTAGTGGGAGGTGTCCCTGCCCATGGCAGGGGGGTTGGAACTGGATGATCTTGAGGTCCTTTCCAACACAGTCTATTCTATGGTTCTATGATTCTATAATAAATTAAATGGGAAAGTGAGGAAAATTCAAGTCTGTTTCTATGTGGGTTGTGCAATGCCTTTACTTTCAATAGGAAAGAGCCTAGTTAGTGTTTTATATATAAATAAAACTATGTATGTATATATATTTATGTAGTGTGATATACCAGTGTGCTGCTCTGTTGACTTCTGGCTAGTGTCATTACAACATGTTCCATTTTGTAAAGCCCAAGGGAGAGCACTGTGTCTGTGAGGATGAAGTACTGACTTGAAGCCTTTCTTGTGACAGCCTTTGCCCTGTCATTTGGACCACATGCTTTCCTAGTACTTCCAGGTGCACTATGAAGAGCTTGTCACTTTGCTTGCTTGCTTTTAAAAGCATTAGAGCTAGCAGGTAAACCTTGCAGCCAGCAAGCACTGGTATTTTTCCCTCTCTCAGTAAAGTATCATCTAACATGATCTTTTGTTTAAAACCAAGAACCTTTTAGTTCTAGTTAATGAAAGGAGTTCTTATTCAAAAATATCCTGAATTATCTGAGTTGAGACAGATGGGTGGATGATACAAGTATTCAACCCCAGCTAAATTAAGCAGAATAAAATTAACCTAGGCTAAATCAACATAACTAGCTAACATTTGTAGCCCACCAGGATCAGAAGTAATGGAGTAACCTGTTGAGAGCACAGTTCCATTTTCAAAAACCAGGGATAAGCTCTGTAGGAATAGTGAGTAGGCTTACAGGCAATTCCATTTTGATTGCTTTTACATTTGTGTAATAGCATCTTTAATAGACGATGTCTGATGTTGTACTGTAAAATTTCCATCTTAGAAGTGCCAGTAGACTCAATAGATGCACAGTTGCTGTAGATTTCAATAGAGAGCAGCTGCACAACCTCTAAAAGCTTTTTCATGAACAGCATCCAACCTAGTATTATGGACCATAGAGTGCTAAGTGGGGGTTAAGAACATATTCCTGGTGAATGGAAACTCTTGTAATTTAGTAGCAGAATATAATAGGAGTCCATAGGCCCCAAATATTCCCAAGTTTGCCATAGAAACATTGTCTGGTTCCGAAGCAGTAAGACTTGGTGGCTTCTCTGGAGTTCAAGGATAGTCAGATTTAGAAGTTTATGCAGAGCACTGTTGTATCAGTGTAGACTCAGGAGGCTTCTTTTGCTGATGACAAAATATTTGTAAAGTACATCTTTGTTCACACTGAGTGATTTTCTCTGTATTTTTGTCCTGCTTTTGAACGCCTCAACAAGGAGCTCATTTGAGATGCTTGCACTTCACTCTTGGCTGTCCATGTGATTTCTATCCCCAAGAATTACTTACCCTGTGAATTTTCATATTAGTGAAGCTTGAGCTTTTATTTACAGAAAGGGTAAATAAAAGAAGGTAGGAGATAGGGTGTTGAGAAATGAAGTCTACACTGCATGTCTCCTGTTTGCTCCTGTAATCCTAACTACTGCTACATCAGTGTTATGATTATCCCAGACCAGGGTGAAGCTGGTATTAAGCTCCTGAGGGCTTCTGCAGCCTGTGCACAAAAAAACTCACCAAAAAACCTCAGCTGAGTATCCCATGCTGGTAGAGTGAAATAAAGCTGCCAAGTACTGTTGAGAATGTGGGCTATAATGTGTCTGTCACCTCCCTAGCAGTCGCTCTCTTTATGTTACAGTGTGTTGATTCAGTTCGTGATTATAACTGGCTCTGGCTCTTGAAATGCATGTGAGAAATTGACGCAGTAGTGGTTCCTCAGCTTGGGAACCTCACCCTGACACTTTCTGTTAATGTGCTGTTGCTTGCTGCCGAGGCCTGAGCATGTGCTGACCAGAGTCAGTGACGCTTGCATGAGTTGGTTTCATTTAATTTGCTTCCCTTTCCAGTGAACTCAAAGATCTCTCCCTTTTTTCTTTTAAAGGGAAGAAAGAGCTGGCTTCCCTTGGTGATGCATGAAGCCTTTCTGGTCATTTGGTAGCTCATCACATCCAGCTGTTTCATTCCTTTCACTTTTGCATTGCCAGACAATGGAAAGAAAATATCTATTCAGGTTATGTTTTCATGCGTATTTGCTATGCAAACTCACGGGAGCAGTACTGTGAATTGACTGCTATAATTTATGCCTGCTCTCAGTTCAAGTTGGTTTGAAAAAAAGACATTACAACTTGACATGTCACTAAGAAGTAATAACAGCAAACTTCCTGGTTTTGGCAGCTAAAGCTCCGTGCTCCATAGAAAGCCACTACCAGCTGGTTTATCAGCAGCCTTCCCTGATTTCTTCCCCTCTCAGCAACTCAAGTGTGATCCACCTGATGTGCCTTTGTCCAGGCTGCTACTATCTTTTGCCATTTCCACAGAGATCCACAGTTAAGAGCAGAAATGCTACTCACTTTTGACAAGAGAACAGTGAGTATTGGTGTAAGATGGGCAGGATCAAAGGAACAGCAATGTTAGTGCCCTTCATTTTCTGAAGTTGTTTCTCTTAGTTTGCCATTCTGTAGTTTTGCTTTAATGAATTTAGGAAATGGTTCATAAGCAGTTATTTTCCTAATTGATTTGGATTACTTAAATCTCTTCCCTGGGAAGAAAACCCCCTTGAAACCACAGTTCATGCAAGCTTCCCCAGCTGGGGATGAAGGCGCAAGATGAAGGCTTACTGAGCGCAAGTTGTTCTTTGAAAGTAGCATTGTCCAGCATTAGGTAACCAACCAAACCTAACAAAATCTTAAATCCTCTTTCTTTTCTTTCCTTTTGGAGCCATGCTCACAGCTAACTTGAGAGAACTGTGTGCAGGCGCTCATTTTAACGACTTTTGTGGGGTTTTTGTGTGTGTGGGGGGTTTTGGTGGGTTTTTTTTTTTTTAGCAGTACTTCTTTTTTTTTCTTTTTTTTTTTTTTTTTTTTCAATTTTTTTTAATGCATTTTTGCCAACTTGTTATGGTGGGATCCAAGAAAGAAGATACTTAACCTTTTGGGAACCAATCTCATCCTATGTTTGACCCAGAGCTGTGCGGAACCTCAGCAAACTGTCTTAGTGTATAGCTCTGTCCATATCGCATCTGGGTGACAGGAGGCTGCACAGCAACTCCCCAGCTGTTCTCGGCATTAGCTTCCTCTTCCTCATCCTCAACCCCTTCCTCTGTGGATCTCTCTCAGCCACCAGAGCTGCTGGTGGCTTTGTGTTGTCCCTCATTGCTTCTCACACTATTGCTGCTTCTTTTGTTTGAATGCAGCTTAACATAACTTGATCCCTGACATGCATACAGGGAGCTTCATTCAGACTGCTCTGGGGATGCTGATCTCCTTTCAGGAGTCAGCATTCTCCTTCTCCCCTGGGCAGAAGAGGGCAAGAGGCCCCAGATTAGGTGCCCTCCAGTTATCATTAATACAACAAATAGTTTGCTATGTGGAGCTGTGTGCCCCACCTGGTGCTTTGCTCCCAACAGGTTGCTCATGTGTGTTCCAGCATATCAGTTCTGGCTGCTTTTGACCTGCTTCGGTGCCAGGTACTTCTGCAGCATAAAGCCAGGTCATTAGCAAGTTATTCCTCCTCTTCCTGTTGCTGCAGAGATACAGTAGGTTAATTGTGAGAATGCAATCCATCATCATTAAAGCTGCTTTTGCTTGCAGTCTGAGGTGGTTTGATGAAGCATTGTGAATTCAGGACATGACATGCTAATTCTTATCTCCAGCTGTGGGGTTTCTAATTCCTCCCCCTGCTGATTGAGTTCAGGAGGGTCATCCTTGCTGGCCCTTCTCAGTATCTTTATCTAACATTTCTCTAGCTGTGCCTCTTTCTTTCCTCCCAAGATAGTTTTTTGCACTCCTGACAATTAAGACTGTTGCTTGAACTGCCTTAGCTTGCTGTCCAACCTGCCAAATGGAACCGCCAAAAATGGCATCTACGGGGAAATGCCATCCTCGCAGTGCCCTGCTGATTTTTATTCCCAGTAAAAGATCCCTTGTTGTTTGTTTCCGTGGTGCAGAGATGTGTGTGGTGACACTGTGAAGGGTGTCAGCGCTCTAGTGAAGGAGCTATAGAAATACACTGTGTGATGTAGGTGGAACCTTGCGTGCTGCAGTGACTCACACCCAGCTGACACAGGGGTGGGTGTTTTAGGAGCAGAAGTTGATCTGGGTTTCATTTTGCTTTACCTTCACATCACAGGCACAGTGTCCAACATACAAGGAGTAGGCTGAAGGTAGATGGCACCTCTAAGTAACTTGGAAATGGGTCTGTTCAGATGCAGCCAGCCCTCGCCTCTTTTCTGTGCTTGCTTTGCCTGTTTGATTTTGCTTTAAAATATACTGATCATCTTGTAAAAGGTTCTCACACCTCAGGTTTCATGAAACTAAAGTGTAAAACTTACCCTTTTGCAAAAAGCTGTCTTTATAAACTGGAAGAGTCAAATGCAGTCTTGGTATGTTTGAACTGATTTATTCCTGAGCTGTGGGAGGAGAATTTGAACTGTACTGTGAGGCTTTTGGTGAAATTCAAGTATTTTTATTAGCTTGCACATACATCTGATTGAATTAATAGGGGAAAATGGCTTAAAGTAGGCAGTTCTCGTGTGTTTTTGTGTGAAGTATAGTATAAATAACAAGAGGCTGTGATTATGCAAGAAAATGTAGCTTAAAGACCCTGTATGGAGGGGAAAGTGTGAGATGCGGCTTCCAGAAATGCACTGCAGCCTGCATACCCTCCTCCCAACATACCTTCAAGCCGTCTAGCTGAAGGATGCAGTTACCTCCTGTTGAACTCCCATGCCATTCAGCTGATATGTTCCTCAGCTGTGGGAGGGGTGAATAGAAAGTGCTTCAGCACTAAGAAGAACAACTTGTCCTCACCCATGTGAAACATGCCCAGTCAGGTTCTCAGTGTCCCGAAGCCGTGTTTAGCTTTGGAAAGTTGCTTGCGTAGCTGGGAAGACCCTCTGATGGCTTTGCAGCTGAAGGGGGAGCATACCAGCCTTATTCTACCTTCTGCTGATCCTCGGTTTCTGTTTCAGCTGCTTGAGTTACAACTCCCTCCAGGGGCAGCAGTGCTAGCCCAAGACCAGGGCAGCACCAAGGTGAGCTTTGGTGTGCAACAGCAGCGTGGCATCCTAACCTGAGTGGTGTGTGCCCATGGAGACTAACCCCATAGCTAGCCACTGCTGCTTGTGCAGGGTGGGAGATGGAAGGAGGGAGAAGCTGTGCTGGCTCTTTCATTAGCAGCCTTGCAGCTAGTAGTTGTGCTGTTCTCGGTCTCCTTCACATCAGTTTATTGCTTTGCAGCTTCAGATGAAAATGAGCGAGCGAGCCGTGTCCCTCAGCACCATGGTGCCCTTGCCCCGCAGCGCCTACTGGCAGCACATCACACGACAGCACAGCACTGGCAAGCTCTATGGTCTGCAAGGTAAGCGGCTGGTGTGGGAAGAATCAGTGCACAAATCGGATTGGGATGTTCGTTGTTGAATCATTTCAGTATCTGTCCAGCTCATGGGAGGCTGGTGTTCAGTTAAGCAAGTTGCCACTGCTGTCTGGTTGATGGAGGGAAGGGCACATCCACCTTAATATGGACAGCTTGGCAGAGGGGTTTATAATCAGGAAGTGCCCTTCTTCCCGTTGGAGACGGAACCTTCGTTTGACAAGTTTTCTGACAGTTTTTACAAGATGGCCGGTTACCAAGGTTGCTCAATCCTTTCTGCTACCAAATTCTTTTAGTGGAACCTCACCTGATTTTGTTTGCCAGACTTATAATCATTTGACTCCTCTCTCCTTTGGATGGCTGCCTCATAGGAAAAATGACAGTCTTTGTTACTCATTTTGTGTACATTCAACCAAAACAGCATCCTCAAAACCAGCTGAATTAGGGAAAGCAAAAGGAAATGGCCATGATAAGTAGTTGTAGAAAACTGTTGCCTGAATAGCTGCAGAGCTGCCATCGTGCATTGTAGCATGGCCTGAAGATGGGCAGATGTCTTCTCCAGATCCCCTCTTTGTTGTCAGCCCTTGGGGCAGTGCAGCTCAGTCCCCTCATGCCTGAAAACCTCCCCAGGCTGCAGAGAATCCCTCCGTGGTCACCAAGGGACATCTAGTGGTTACTGGATGCACGGGGGGGTATGGAGGGGAAGCACGTCTTGCTGTGAAGGGTGCCTAGTGGGGTTTGCTGCAGTGCTGGCAAGAGCCGTCCATGCCCGTATTTCAAACCTGAATTTCAGCCTCCTGGGAGAGTGAGAACTGCAGCACCCAATGTGTGCTGTTGTTGCTCTGAGCTGGTGTTCCCCAGAAATACCCCTAGAGTGGGAGCTGGAGGTGCTCAGTACCTCTGAGGAGCTGGTCCAAAGTCAACATCTCATAGTCATGCAATCAAACAACACCCCATTTGTGTTTCAAAACACACTCTTCCACTCTAAGCTATGTGGATTGGCTGAGTTAGTGTATGTATGGAAGTTGGTGTTGCAGCATTGTGAAGTCAGGATCAGGGCATTAGAGAAGTCCTCAGCAGACTAAAGACTTCATAAAAGTGCATCAGCCTGGAGCATGGAATAGGAGAGGCCAGTACCCATCAAAAGTTTATTTTTACAACATACAGAGTAAAGGCTGAGCTTGATTAAACATTTGGATGAAAAAGATGGACTGAAGTAGTTTCCCTTCATTGTAGGGGCATTAGGAACTGAATCAACCCACCAGGGTATGGCTTGATTTCTCTGTCATCCCTGAAGATGAGGGCTGGTGTGTGCTGCTCCAAGGGGCAGTCCTGCTCTCAGTGACTTATCCTGTTAAAAACCCCCTAGGTAAATCTGTGCTTAGCAGAAAACCGCAGGAGCTGGAAGGGCTTTGTAGTACCAACATGAAGATATCCTTTACTTAACACCAACTGTTCAGAAATCACTAGGCAGATATTTTAAAACATTCTGGTTTGGAAAACTTTATCCTCTATTTTTTGTGTGCCGTTTTTGTTTTCCTCAGATGCTGGGAGTTTCTCAAGGAATAATGAAAGACAGGCATTTATTTTACTTTTTTAAATGAAGCTGGAGATTTTACTAAAACTCCAGAGCACGGACTATCACAAGGTGTGGTTAAGGAAGCTCTGGCAGCCCTGATGTACACAGCCATATTCCATCCTGATCCTCTGATTTTCAGCAAATGATAACAGCTGCTTCTTTTACCTTTTTTCAACACTAGAGGGGGCAGGCAGCACATGGAAAGCCCCAGCTGCACCCAGCAGATGCTCCAGGGGAAGGAGGAATAATGAAAGCGGCACTTACACGCCTGCTCACATTTGTTCAATAAATTAGGGCATGGGAAGATGACCTGCTGGTGGCAGCCTGTGGCACACGAGAACAAGGCTGCTTGCAGCACTCTGACACAATCAGTGGATTGGTCTTACTGCGTCTTACTATAGAGTCCTTTATTAAAGCAACAATTCAGCATTGAGTTGACACAAGATAAATAGGCTGTATGGGTAAACCCCACTTGTTTTATATTTAGAAAATAGCTTGCTTGTTAAGCTGGAGAAAAAGGATCCCAGGAGCCTGTCGTCATGAGAATAGGGTAAAAGTCTTTGTAAAATAAGTGAGACACACAGCCAATGTTGTAATTAGGAAAGACACTGAAGTCCTTGTTTTGTTCAGCAGTCAAGGCTACTACTTCAGTGGTACCCAGAGCACCTCTAATTACATTAGGTTGCCAGAATCTTGGTATGCTTCAATTGCTACTGGAAAAAGAAATATAAGATCATTGTTATACTGAGTCATATAATTGAAAAGAAGCAGCATTTTGCTGACTCGATGGTGGAGGCACCTGAAAACCTTGAATTGCAAAAGATTTTTCCATCAAAGTTGGAATTTATGATCTCTGAGTCGGCTGTTCGCATCTTTTCTAATGTATGGGAAAGAGCTGATGCTGATGTTGTGAGCTAAAGTGCTTTTTATATGTAAAATGCAAAGTCAGATCTTTAAAAAAATAATTTTTGTCCAACTTTCTAATGTTAAGAAGCTGGGAAAGAAAATCTGAGTTGGAGAAGTTTCTGAGGTGGAGCAGCATATTAAGCAGAGATGGGTTTAATTAAATGGCTGTAGTCTTTAGTTCACATAGTCCTTTGTAAAATGCTGAATAAGATACCTGTGTCTTACTGAGTGTTGTTCTGGGTTTTTTTTTGCATCTGACTTGGTGAAGATGTTTCTAGCCCAGTGAAGCTTCATCGCACGGACACTTTTCCAACCTACAGGTCAGACCATCGATAAAAGACTCCAAAGAACTTTACAAAGTCTTTGTCTCCTGACAAACTGCCCCCATGGATGACAGTGATGATGATAAACAAGAATGGAAACATGGAAAAGTTCAGTTGGATGAAAAATTCTTGCAATAAAAAGGTTTTTTTTTAAAACTTTGCCAAAAGCTAAAACTATTCTGTAGATATTGGAAAAAAACCCAGCAAACCCTCCAGTGTATCTTTTATATCTTACAGCTGGACAGAGAACAAATCACTCCCTAAATTTCCAAATGTTTTTGTATGATAGCTATGTTGTAAATATGAGACTCTTCTGTTGTAGTGTGGTTCTATTTTGTCTATTACAGCTGTGTGTTCACTGATGTCAGCTGTGTCATCCTTGTTTGTTGTAATGCTTATCTTTAGTTATTTACATTATTGTTCAGCCTAATCCTTGACCTTTGAAATGGTGGCCAGTTTTACACAGCTGTTGGATACAATTTTTCCTGTTTGAAGCCTGATGAAGACTTGATTGATTTCTTTTAAAAGCACCCTCTCTATCTTCTATTTCCTGTATTTATTTCCATCCCTGTAAATGCTTGAAATAAAAAAGTCCCACTTAATTTGTACAGTGCTTGTTGTCATCACTACCAGCATCATGAACAGAGCTCTTGTGGAGCCACTACGACACTGGAAGAAAGGAAGGACAGACTGATGGGGATAATGGTTTGCTGTGGATCCCGCATCCACATCTAAAGCCATGCAACCACTTGTTGGGTGTCCTAGTGAAAAAGAGTAGTAGACTCAACAGGAATCTCACAGTGCCACAAACTGTTTTGGGGCAGAAAGCAGATTTTTCTGTTTTGTGACAGCATCTGTATTAGGTACTACTTTAATAGATTGGCACCAGAATCTTAACAGCAAACAAACTCTTCAAAAATAGCGTGGTTGACTACTGTGTGCTGTACCAAATGGTCAGAAAATGTTAACCAGCTGTAAATAGAAAGACGGGGATGCAAGTGAATCACTGGGCTTAGCGAGGTGTAGGTAAATCATATTGTTAACAAGCTCTGAGTAAGAATGCCTGGCCAGATTACAAGTCAGACTGGTTGTAACTGTCTTAGTCCTGCTCACTTAACAAGCTTTTAGGTCTTATTTTGATTGTGCCAAAGGGGGATATGGTCTCTGCATATTTTTAATTGAAATAAGTATTTGATTCAAATAATGTTAGCAGCTAAGGCTTCAGCAGGTATGTTGGAAGAAAAGTAGAAGAATGCAATAGCTACAGTAGGTTTGTAGAGAACGAGCTTCATTTGCTCATGTTTGTAGAGAATGAGTCAGCACAGACTCATTTTCTCATATGACAGAGGTAATGTTCTTACAGTTCAAGTAAGAATAGCAAATATCTTGGCTTTTAATTCTGAATATGGAATGTCAGAGCAGACTGAGAGGGCATGCTGTTGATCATGACCCATATGATGACTGAAAGGAGATTTCAAAACTACGCTCATAGTTACAGTGGGCTGTACTCAGAGATGCTGTTCTGGTGAAGGGTATCCAGAGTGGCACGCAGTTCTGGGTCTGCTTCCAGTCATAGTTAATCAGTTGGATGGAGCAGTAGGGAGTGTGTGTATTAAAACTGCAGGTCCATAAAATGGGGAGGAAAGACATGGGAATACAAGATTAGAATACAAAAGAAATTTGATAGGGACAAGTGCTTATAGGCAAGGCTAATTGACTTCACAAACACATAATGGGAAGAGAAGCAAGATAGCAGCCCTTTAGAAAGTGATATAAGGTTTATTATGGATTGCAAGTGGAACATAAGGCAAAAGGGCCATGTTGCTGCAAAGCAAGTAAGTATCATAAAGAAATGTAAAAGCATTAAGTTTTCAAGACAGCTGAAGTAATTCTGCTCTTCTCAAGCCTGTCAAGGCTGAAGTTCTTCATGGTGGCTGATCCTAAGCTAATGTGCTTGGCTACTATAGATACCTGGGCCCCACTACAGTGCTGACACCTTGGAATAGTTCAGGTCTTGAATTGCACTGTGAGCTGTATAATGTCTTTACTTTCATTTATAAACAGTCTTTCTTTCCAGGGGTAAGGAAGGCGACCATGTTTCCAAGTCAATTCAGCCTTTCTGGTTTTTACAATGTCCTGAGGTAACAGTCACCCCAGTAAGATGTTTTTGTTTAACTGGTTTTGGGTTTAGCATCTATATAACCCTTTTAATAAACAAGAATTACTGAAGTAAAACATTGGGAAAATGTAAGATGTTTGGTTTCTGCATCCAGAAGGGTCATAGCAATGGAACTGAGAATGAGGGAGGCTTTCAAAGGAGCAAAAAAATGAGCATGGTAAAGGTAAATGTGATTCTGGAAATACAGGAAAAAGGAAAAAATATCACTATATCATCATTTTTTAAGATATACCATAGTGTGAAGATAAGCTTAATTTATTGTAAATAAGGACTATGTTCACTTTATTTCAAAGCTGAACTGCTAACATAAGTGATTGAAAAGCACGTTATGACTAATAGGTCTTTATCTTTCAGGTTTACTTCTGTAATAGATTCCCTTTAGAGCTGACAGCATCTGTTGTTTTATCATGGATATGACAGTTCAGTAAATGCTTTTATTCACCTTTCACTCATGCAGTGATTGGTATAGTAAGACTATCTGTGGTTGAACAGTCCAATTACGAAGAAGACAAAAAAGGCTGCTCTAACCTTGGCCTTTAAAGGAAGAGTCATTAAATCAACTAGCTCTGATACTATTCTTTCTACTGAAACTGCCTGTGAAGGATGGAAAAGAGGCCTAGAGGTAGCTTTGCTTTGAATTACTGTATGACACCATATCAAGAAGCTGCTTTGTTTTAATTTGTGGTACCGACAGATCAGGATACTTAATCTTTGCATCATTGCTGACTCGCTTTGTTAGCAAGGTCATTAGCTGAAGGAACTGAGAAGGTTTGCTACTCCTGTAGTTATTGGCTTTATTCATGGTGAGAGAAAGATCTTTTCAGTTGTTGGGAGCTGGGCTGTTCAGAGTGTACAGCAGGCTCTGTACCATACTGATATGATGATGCTGTTGTGTGTCAGTTGGATATCCGTGGTGTTTGATACGCTGGTGAAGACAGATGCCCTGGGGAACCTTTTGGGTACCTGAGCTCTGCTCTGTCTGAAGAGATTCGCTTCAGCAAATGTGCTGCAGTGTGCTGCAGATCCATCTGTACAGCTGCGGGGCTCAGGGTTCCACAGGATTCAACGATCAGTGCCTGACAAGTCATAGAGATCTATTTTTCTTCAGTGTCTGTGCTACACACAGGCTTTCCTATTAGCAGGTCTTCACCAGGGTTTTTTTATTTCTTTGATCTTGTCCTGTATGTAAAAGGAGGATAACAATTTTATGGACTAGTTTCAATTGCTCTACCAAATTCCAGCCTTTTATATCCTTCAACCTTGTTCTTCCTCAAATGTCCACAGATCTTCCTAGAGAACTTTTTCAAAGGCACAAAAGTGTTCTGCAAAGTCATCCCAATGAGCAGGGCTTTGGCTTTTTGTAACCTTTCCCATTCACATGGCTCTAAGTAATGCTGTGCCATTTCTGAAACGGCTGCTCCAAACAGACCGGACATAAATGACATACCCCTGGTCCCCTTTCATCCCATAGAAGACCAGTGGCCAACCTGCAAGTCATAATAGTGGAGATGGTAAAGTACATTTTAGGGGTAAAAGAAAAATGAGTCAGAAGAGAAAGCTTCGACCTGCTTACCCAACTTTTCAAATCCATGCTAAGAAGAGTTATTCTGTCTTTTGAGCCGGTGCGAACCAATAAACTGGTAATAGCACAGTGGGTAGACGGAGATGGTCCAGACTGCAGCAGAACTTGGTGGGTAATGGTCTTAAAAGGCTAATCTTGGAATCAGGTACATTAGGGGGAGCAGAATCATAATAATCAAGATTTCAAATGATATTTCTTTTCCTTAGATGTTCTTATTACAGGTAACAAAATGCAAATGCTATTATCTAAAATAGCATACAGGGCACTGCAAGTGATTGTGCTGCTCAGAGAAAGGATAGCTGACATCCTCTCCATTTCTGTTTTATAGAGGGAGATGGGGTCACACAAGGACTTGCCAAAAGTCACTCCAGACCTCAAGGTATTTTCAGCATACTTTAAAACTTTTGGTGTCTTTTTTGATTTTCTTGGGTTTTTCTGGGGTTGTTTTGGGGTTTTTTTTAATAAAGCAAAACTTACCTTTTTTAACAAAACATTTTTTGCTTCCTCGAGGGAGGACAGCAGTTTAAAGGGGATGTTTCAGCAGTTGTTTGAGTGAAGCAGCTCTATTTTTCATGCTTGTACTGTAGTTAATATTTATTCTTAAAATTGTTGGTATTTAGTTTTGCTCTCCCATCTTACACCTTGCAGCAGGAAAGTATCATTAATATTTAGGCAGATGAACCACTCCTGAAGTTTGTGACTTGCAGCCACAATGTCCTTAATTTAAATAATCACACAGATAAAATTAATGCACTCAGAGTTGCAGCTGAGTCCTGTTGCTGAGCAATTGTGGCAAGTGCATAATAATAATTGTGCTGCCTCAGGCACTGAGATCAGGGGTCACAATGTGATATTTCTGTGTATTCATTAACTTTCACAAGGGCAGATTGATCTTCTGTTTCCATGAACACTAATGAACCATTTTCTTATTTTCAGGGAATATTCTATCACTACCACTAGCCGTGTAGTGTTTAAAGAAAGCCTGTTTTCAAACAGAAGGCTCTAATTAGAACTTGGGCCTCGGCTGCATTGATTGCACTGCACTTTCTCAGTGGGTTTACAAATGCCGGAAAATAAACTTGCTAGGAAAATGTTGATTGGAGTGGTTTTCTCTTTAGTATTTATCATATGGGTTATTCTATTTCTTGACAAGCCAAAACAGAGTAAATGGGTGCTGAGGTCTTTGGAACTGCTGGGATTGTAGATGGGTACTTTCCCAGCTGTCTGTCTTCTAAATGCTCTGGAAATCCTTGCTATAAAAGATGCAAGGTCTTCATCTTGCTCTAAACCATCAAAACCAAAGTTATAATCTCTTCAGTGAAATTAACTCCTGGCCTTCCAGCCTTACGGATGTGAGAAGAAGAAATAACCAGAGGTAATTTGGAGCGCGTTTGGCAGATCGGCATCCCCCGTGCCGCGATGCTGGATCTCATCTCGGCCGCCGGGTGCCAGCCTTTCCCAAGCAAAGCGAGCCCGGGCTCCGCTGCTCGCCTCCCGCTGCCTCCTCCGTGCTCTCCTCTCCTGCCGCACTGGCGTTTGCAGCCAATAACGCCAAAGCAGCTCATACCGGTTTTATCTGTTTTATGACGCCTTCCACCCTTTCCTCCATATCAAGTTTATATTGTCTGTCTCCTCCCTTCTTTGCACGTCAATAGAAACAAACCCAAATATTTGGGCTATTCTAAAAGAGGTCTCTCTGGCTGAACCCTGTAGACACAAATAGGAGTGTGTGTGTTTTGAAGAACTGTAAGTTCTCTTTGTACAAGCAATAAATGTGTAGGAAAAAATGTTTTCTATGCCCCGGTGCCATTTTTGCACCGTGTGGACGGGACTGAATTGGGCAGCACCACCTTTTGTATTTTGCTGCTGACCCCATATGCAGGGGACGGGGATGAGAGGTGTAGCGGGCAAACAACACTGGATTTCCACAAATTTCTCCTGCCTCATGTCAATTCCAGAAATCAAAGCCTGTAAATGAGCCCTGAGCCTCTGCTTTCAGCTCCCACCACACCTCACCCTGAGGTGGCACAGGCAGCCCAGCCACGCAGCACTTCATCCAAGTGACAGAAAGTGGCAGGCTCCCAGGCTTCCCTGAAGGAATGTGATCCATTTGTTTGCTTGGGTTGGTTTTATTAAATTATTAGAGCTTCCAAATATTAGGTTACAGTCACCCAACTGCAGCAGGTTGTCATTAAAGCTTTCCAGAAGCCGCTTCCTAGCAAAAGGAGCAGTGCACTGAACCAATTCATGGCAGCTTAGCAAAGAAAAAGCAGCGATTGTCCTGCCCTTGCATTGCTGCTATAGGGCACAACCTAAGTGAGGAGGTTTAGATCCTCAGGTGAGGAGACCAGCAATGTCTAGACAGGCTCATATTTTGGCTCAGGTTATTTTCCCAGTCCAGTGTGAGATTCCCACTTGATTTTCCAAAACTTAAAAATGGGAATGGCACATTCTCAGGCAGGAGTTCCCAGGGAAAATGTGTATTAACAGCCCTGTTACTTTCAGAGACAGTATAGCAAGGACCACATAAAACAGCGTGAAGAAGACCTGTGGTCCTATCAGACAAATTAGATTTAAAAGGACACATTAAAAAGAGACCCTAATGACCAGAGCTCATTGAGATGCATCTGGTATTTTTTTTTAATGAGAATTGCACCCCAGCCACACTTAAACTCTGGCAACTGCCTGAATTTTGTGTCTCAGGTTTCTAGGTTGACTTTCCTTAACCTCCTATCCTATACTTTTATGTTCTGCTTCGAGCTTCATGTATCCAGCACACTCCACTGCAGAGACAGGCATGCTATTAATGTATAGCATATGAAATCATGCTTGTATGAAATTATAGCTTCTAATCAGATGCTGTCTGTATTTTGAGATCACTGGGTAAACATCATAAAATGACTAAGAAATGAATAAGAGAAATTAACTTGCTAATGTAACTTATTATATCTTTTTGACTGAACAAAGAGTGCTCAATTTTACACATGGAGATAAACAGTATACAGGCCAAATGATACAGAAAACCCTTTATGCTGAAGGCAATGCATCCTTTCAGAATATATTGTCCATTAAACTGAAGTAAATAGTTGCATAAATACTTATGTCTCCATAAATGTGTAATGACTCAGCTGAAAGCCAGACTGTATATTTATAGAGATGCATGATCTCTATTTTTGGCACATTTAGTAAAATGAAAGTGTGCCTACACTGTGCATAAAGGAAATGTGTAAACATTCTGCAGTGTACAAAGGGGGAAAAGTAGCAAAATCAAATTCATAGTTTCTCTGCCAGCTGTGAAATACAAGAAGTTGGAGGGACCTATCCCAGCCAGAGCTGCTTGAGGGCTCTGCTCTGGTGCCCCTTGTGCCCATGAGGATCTTGTCCTTTTCTTCATGCATTTGTCTCAAAATGAAGACCAGGCTAGACATTCATGTGCCTTTCAAGTGTATTGGGGTAGGCTTAAAGTAACTCTTTCTAATCAGATACTGGAATGCCACTGGATAAGTAGCAAGGGCAAACAAGGGTGGCTATGACAGAGTGATGTCTACATAAAGCCTCAGCAAAATGACATCCTTTCTTAAGCCAAATGAAGAGTTGGATTGGAAAATCCAAGTCTATGTTTTCTCCAGATGCCACCACATGTTGCAACTGCATCAGCTTACAAAAATGATGATGTGTCCACGTCTTGTGGATATGAGCTGCAGGAATTCACTTGGCTCCATCATGCCATGGTCCATCACTGCTCACAGCCTCCAGCTGTTGGCTGCCTTGTACAGACCCTACAGCTCTCAGTGTAGGACAAAAGGATCCCAGTGGAGCCTGATCCTTCCCAAAAGAGAAGCAGCAGTTGCTGACATAGGGCTGGAAGGGCACTGGAGGTATCTGATTCCTCTTTGGATACAGACTCAATGGAAATTCTTGAGAAAAAAAACCTCTCCCTCTGTTTTATCCAAAGGCATCCATTAGCAGGGAACAGATGCGCACTCATGGATGGTCCCTGTGAGACACAAGTTTCATTGCTGTGGTTGGGAAAGGGGACTGATTTGATGCAATATCCAGGCAGGGATGCTTTACTAGAAATACTGTCCAGTGACATGCTTTGATCTGGGCTAACTGCACATTCTTACTATTTTCTTCCCTTTCTTCTTGAGACATTTGGAGTTTTCACCAAAGGTATTTTCAGTATCAAACCAAAGGAAAATCCCAGTGCATGCTTTTAAGAGGGTTTGAGTTATTTTCCTTCCTGAAAGCCACGATAGGTCTCTACAACAGGCTACGCTTTTCTCTACTCCAGAAAGGTAGCAAATACTTGCAAGAAGAAAATGCTTGTGGCAGACCTCTACTGACCTTTTGCTGTGAGCCAATATGGATCAATCCAGAGCCAGAGACCACCTAGAGCAGCAATAGATAAAATAAAGTTTCCATTTAGCTTTGTCTGGGGGTGGGGGGACTGTTAGTTCGAGCATTTATCCCACATTTTATTCAATTTGCTTACAGAGTGAAACAAAATCAATTGAAAGTTGTTTTTCTTTTGCCACACATGACTGACAAATCCTTGTGGAGAATTGCTTAAATTGTGTGAGAACAGGATACTTAATTACAGTTTAATTATCTTGGAAGATCTGATGCTCTCTGATTGCTTTTGTTTTATTTCTTAGCTTGCTCTGTGGTCTCTGTTGAAGTTGTCTTCATTTGTAGCAGAGCCAGGTGCAAAGATTGAAACTGCACAGTTCACCAGCATGGAAGAATATGTTTCCTCCTCAGTCTCATGCTTACACATCCATCTATCCAACTGACCTGCTAGCCAGACAAGCACAATCCATCTGTTAATGTGGGCCTGATCCTTTCAGCTGATAACTAAATACCTAAAATGAAACCAGATGGATTTACATGGATCTAGATGGTATGTTCTATTTCAGTCAGTGTTTTTAAGGGCATAAATAAGGTTTCCTGAAGAACTATGATTTTTGATGTTGAAATCCATCACTTACCCAGTGCTTGATCTGATACTAAGTGAAATGGATGAATTTTTCCCGTAGGGCAACCTAGGTATCTAACCCTCAGCTTTCCCTTGCAACCAGACTCCTAAGATATTGATATGCTGCTGGATATTAAGAATGCATCAATCTCACACTGTATTCATTAGGGTGGTGGGAAAAGGGAAAAAAATACTCTGTGGCTTGAGTTAAATCTTTGTTCTGGCACAGAGAGAGTTTGTTCTTTGCCAGCAGAAAGCTGATTTGCTTAAAATGGCACTTGGGTTTGGGGAATGTTTTGTTTGGGTCTAGCTTTTTGTTAGGTTTATTTAACTTGAATTAGTTCCCAGGCTTTCTTCTCTCTGGGACTGCTGGCACAGAGAGGGCCAAAGCAGAGGTAGGAGCAAATAAAGGGGAGCATTTGTCATCAGTGCGCAGCTATGCTGGTTTATGGAGATCACTGAGTTGTGGTGTTAAGCTCTGCCTGAATCAGCAGTGAAACAAAGGGAAGGCAGGCATGAAAATTCCTGGGCAGACATTGACACCAAAGATCTTTACATCTGGTTCAGTGTCAAGAGCACTTTGGGATTTGAGTTTTACTTAAGTTTAGGTTTGTTTTTTTTTTTTTGAAGTTTCACTTTATTTTTGCCAAACAAAGATAGGTTTGTTCATTAACTGCCAACCAGTTAGTCTTGTGCTGTCTGAGGCTGGCAAAGACTTCACATTAGATGGGGAGAGTATAGCTGAAAAACTTGATGCCTGTAAGAAAACTGGAATTAAGAACTCATTAAGAAGATGCATTTGCAGATTATTTCTCTCTTTTGTGTGTCTTCTCTCCCCTGGGGAACCTCCTTGTGACAGCATATTGTTTTCCTGAGGAGCCATTGTTTAAATAAGAGCATATAGCAGATTACAGATGAAAAGGTTGCCTTCAGCATCAGGGTTCTTCCAAGCTCCCTCCTTGAGCTACAGAGACCAAAATAAAAGCTGACATTTGAGCAAGCCCAGGTGATGTTTGTGTTATTTGCAATAGGCACCTCTTAATTCAACCTTAAACTGAGAAATGAACAACTGAGCCACAGAAAGCAGCAGGAATCCTTTCCATTGATATTGCTGGACTTGGATCAGTCAACCATATATTAGCACTCTTGGGATTGCAGGAAGTCAGCGTTGAATGACAGTGGCATTATTACTGCCTGTCACTGCTAATATCAGTGAAAACGTTAGGTCTGTAACACATAATATGACTCAAAAAATCCAAGTCCAATAGAAATAAAGAAGGAAAATCTAGGAGAGGAAGGCTTGCAATGCTATTTTTAATCTGCTTGGATCTATTAATAAGCTGATGTCCTGGGTTCAGCAGTAGCAGACATTTTTCTCCTTCTTATTAGCTGGTGCAGTGCTGTGTTTTTGACTTTCAGCCTGGGACCAGCCCTGGGAAAAACGGCTGCCTGGTACTGAGTTACCAGCTGGGCTTAAACCACAACAGCTGATAACAAATCTTTGCATATTATTTGACTGTTTCTATGCTAGTTAATTTGTTTGATTATGATTAGGGGATTCTGAAGAATAATAGTAGCTTTTTTGCTTTAGTAGAATGGTCAAGATTGATGCACCATTAACTATGAAAGGCTCTGAGTGTTTCTTCTGCTTTTGATATGTATTTATTTATCCACACCATAAGCCAAAAATAAAAACCCTGGCGCTCCAGAAGGTATTTGTAGATGTGCTTTAACCTGCTTGGCAAAATGTGAGGAGGTTTTACAGATTTGGAATTCAAAATACAATCCCCTGCTTTGAGGGAAAACCAGATTTATAACATCTTCTAATTGTATTGATTTCCAGCACTGAGCTGGGATGCTATTTCTGTTCCCAAGGGCAGTATCTCATCCAGGCCTATTGCAAATGAGAAAGATGGTAAAAATAGACTCATCATAAAGCAAGAGAGGAATCATTCAAAATGTATCTAAGAAAGCTGGACATAATCAAGGACTGAAATTTAAAGCAATATGATAAGCTGGAGACAAGTTTATTTTATGGTAGTGAAATATGAATAAGGTTGTTTTGGGTTTTTTTTGGTAGCTACTACTGTGGTGGCTCTCCAGCAAAGATGCTGTATGTATGCTTTGCATGCATCTGTCAGTATCTACCACCTATGTGCAACCTCTGCTCTTTGAGAGCTTGGAGTTATTAGAAGCAGCTGCAGGTTGAATCAACTTTTGGCTTGGTCTGAGTTGGATCTAGTGGTTCTGCTGAACAAATTTTTGTGTGATAGGAAATCTGGCTGCTGCTTCGGTGATCAGGGAAATACTGTGCAAATCAGTAGACAACTGCTGAGAGAGAAAGCCAAGAGAAGAAATGCACAGGCAGCATGTGAGAAGCCTGGACCCTGTTGCTGTTGTCCGTGCAATTTCCTGCAGATTGCACTGATCCTTCTCCATGTTCCTAAACTGTGGCTTCTCCTTGATTCCCCCCTCATTATAGAGAAAAACCTGATCCAAAGCACTTTCTAATGCACATCATTAGGAAGGAATCATTTCGTAGCCTGGTGTTTATTTATTTTGACATCAAGAAGACCTGAACCATCATTGTGTCATAATTCATTCTCTTGCATTTTATTTTCATCACTTTTGCAGCTTGTGAACAAGTCAATGAGCAGTTTCTTGTCAAAAAGCCCAAAGAATGTTCTCTCTGACACAGTGCACCAAAGTGTGTGTTTTCATAGTGGTTCAGTAAAAACATCTTGATGAGAGATAGAGCTCCCTTCCTTCCAGATGTTGCAGTTTGTTATCAGATTAACATGCTCTTATTTTTCCCTTGTGAAAAGCCAGAGTCAAAGAAGTTGGAGAGTTGCTCAAACAGATAATTGCTCTGGCATTCCCGTACAGACAAGTGTGAGATTTCTTCCTGCTGAATGAAGCAGAACATACTTTTTGACACTGCAACACATTTGAACTTGGCTTGTTTCAGTTCTTTGTACAAGGGAACATTTATAACCCCTGATGCCCTCAAAAAGGGAATCATCAGCTGGAGCTGGAAGTACCTTTTTGCCTAAGTGCCAAACTGCTTAGGGTAAAGGAGAAATGTGATAAAAGCAGGTAAACTACATAGTGTTAACATTTAAACGACTGTTTCCATAGGTAGGTGTGCCAGCTATGTCTAAGCTTCAGGATTTTTTGGTGAACTCCACTCTCCTTTCAGTGTCTGCCATAGGGAGGGAGCACTGTTCTCCCAGTTTGCAGAGCAAAATCTCAGTTCTAGGAGATCAGGCCCTGAAAAGGCATTCTTTTGCATTGCAATTCCCAACTTTTACCTGTCAGAACTGAGTTTCTATCCCTCTCTGGCAAAGTGGGAACTTCCCAGAGAGCAAGTTAGTCTCAGAGGTGGGCAGTTGTCCAGTGTGGCCACACATCTATTACAAATGCCAACTACACTGGCAACTTGAACTGATTGTTTTAGTATACAGGATGAATCAAGTTAGCTCAGGGTGAATGAAAGCAAGAAGGCTGGGTTTCTTACCCTGGTGGTACTTATTGGAATTCTTCAGCAGCATTATTACAGTGTCACTTATTTTCCCACCGTGTGCTGGCCATTTCCACAAATCAGGTTACATTCAAGAATCAGAAGTTCTAGCTAGATTTTATTATGTCTCTCATTGGCACCTGGCAGGGTCCTGTTGAAATGCCATTTTAAGCCCTCCTTCAGCTATCAATAAGCTGAGTACATAATGAACACCCATGGAAGTATCCAAAGAGTATAATGAGGTAAAAAATACACACAGGTATCAGGATGGCAATTTCCACCAAAAATATTGTTGTTTTCAGCATTCCTTCCAGTTTTTCTTCATGCCACAAGCATTTTCTACAGAACACAGTGATATATACATTGTATTTAAAAGAGATTCTAGATCACAAAGGAATGTGTAGGTGCCCACTGTCAGAATGAAGGAAAAAAGTATTTAGGATGTACTGATACCAATCCAGAGATTCAGACTTCCGTGGAATCAGATGCTTTTGTCCCCATAGTAAGCTCTGGCCTTAATAACCCCTCAGAGAATGCTGGCTTCATAATTACCTTTTTTACAAAATTACGCTGAATTTTGAAGAACTTAATCCGTTGCAGGTCCTTTCATTATAAGTACTGCAGATTAGGATGCAATTTAAGCTGTACAGGACTAGCTCAAGGGAGCATCCCAGACCTTCATTTCATTCAGCTGTTACTGATGTGTCAAGAAGAAAGAGTTGATTGCTGATTTGTATGCCTTGTCTTTTATTATGCTGCTTTTCTGCTGTGCAGGGGGTCACAACAGAGTCTATTAACAACAACCAAGGCAGAACCAGCTGATGTTCTTACAAATCACGTCAGATTCTCTTCAGAATTGCTGCTAGTTGCTTTTTCTCCATTGTTGTCTCCAAAGTTTGCAGTCTGCTTTCTCAGCCATGACTAGAATTTTAATGGCCTTGCAGTGTGTTGTCTATTAGAGGGGATTTATTAGTATTAATAGGGTCTATTTTTCTGGCTGTCTGTTTCACTATATTTAATTTCAACACGTTTCTGAAGTACAGGCTAAAGGGGTGCTCCCAAGGCAGCATTTGCGGAAAGTTCATTTTACAGCCATTATTTGCCTCCAACAAACCCTCATATTGGGTTATGCAGCAAAGGCTCTAAGAGCCAGCTACTAAGGACACATCTGATTGACTCCCAATTTAGGAGAGAGATTTCAGAAAGATCTTGACACTCTTTTTTACCAAACTAAAAGATTTTTTGGAGCAGAGCACCTTGCTGGTCAAACACACTGACTGTAATCTGTATTTGAGTTCACACTGTTGTCATGCTTTCAGATATCAGTAACTTCTTTCAGACTTCAAGAAGAGCAGGGGTTTTCTGCAGCGAGAAAGGCTGAGATATGAATTCACCTTTTACTTGACACCTGAGTGATCTGTGTAGGCAAAGGTATGTGCTGTGGAGCTCCCACCTGATAATTCACCCACAGGACACAGACCCCTGGGAAGCTGGTCCCTAATATTTACTGGGTGTATAAAACTATTTGTTCAGCCTTGCTTATCCTCTCTCCAGAAGATGATTTAATGAATGGAGTTACAGTGCTGTATCCCATCTGGCTGCTGGCTACCACAAGAAAGGCAGTTTCCCTGTTGCTTTAATTAAATAACCATTTTCTTTTGAGGCCAGAATGCTTTCATTGTCTTCATCAGTGGTTGCCAGGCAGGCAGAATTACAGCTGCCACTCTTCTCTGAGCAATATAAATCCGTGGAAAGCAGGACGAAGCAGACATGACAGAAATATGTAAGTCTTGCAATGCATTGTTTAATCTGCTATGTAAGAAGAAAAAAAAGAGAGCTCTGTCATAACACACCAGTTTCAATAGATACGTCTTTTATACAGGAATGTGCAGAAGTTCATGATATCAAAACAACCCCATTTCCCAAGATGCTGACACAGGCGCTGGGCTTCGGCAGTGTTCCCACTGGTTCCTGGCCTCTGGAGAATTTCAAGTGAAACTTAAGCCTTGTCCTCCCTCTTTCTGGTGCTGCTTGCAAATCACAAGCTGGTGTAAACAGGAGCCTTCATTAATTTTATCTCAGAGCCCAAATTCTCCCTTTCTTAAACAACAGTTTCTTATCTTTGTAATGTTTGAAACCAGAGCCTGATATATGAACCTTTCACCCTAGGTCTGGATGGACTCGCTTGGATTAAAGCAAAACCATGGTCTGCAGAGTATATGGTATGAAACAGAACAAAACATAACTGCATTTGGACATATTTGATATTCGCTGGTGGAAAGACTTAGTTGCTATCTCTATTTTTGGGATATTTGTCTTCTGCTGTATTTCTCTTAGTTAGCAAAGAGTTTTCTCTTTGGCAGCAGCGAGGCAACATAAGAAATCATCTTTTACAATTTACACATAAGGTGGAAAGCTTTATTTTCTTCTTGGCTTCTTTCACCAGCCCACAGCAAACATTTATCTTCTGATTCCTTTAATAGGATGTGACTGGTGATATCATATTTTGAAAGGCTGTGATTTAATAGGTGTATTTTATTCCCCCTTCCCCAACACACACACATTTTGCAGAGACTAATCTTTTAAAATGCAGTGCAACCTCCAGGTGATTAGGATTTCAGCCAGAGCCTTCTCTAGTGCACTTGCTTAGTTGTGACTTTGCACAAGTCCATTATGAATAAGCATCTTCTGTGTTGGGCTTCCTCAAGACCATTCACAATTCCCTGGTCCTATGATAACGCCAGCCACTGTAACACCGATTGTAGTGGCGGGGTCTAAGTTGCAGAGAACTGGCTGTACTGCCTTAACTAGTTCATTGAAATCCGCTGAAACAGGAGTATTGAGTTCTTTGTTATATTTTACTAGCAGCAAGTTTAAAAGTCCAAAGCAACATATTGATAACTTAAATATCTGTTTCCTCCCCTCAGAGTATAGATCGAAGATGGAATTAATTCCATCAGGGAAACACCCTAAGGAAATTCTGAGCTGTCAGCTGAAGCAGTGCTGTATATAAAACATCTCTGATGCTTCCTGATGAGAGTCTTTGATCATCCTCACCTGATTCAGGGAAAATAGGAATACACTGTATTTTCTTTCCTGAATGAACCATGCAGGTATCTATTTTTTGCATTTTTGTTCATTATTTCAAGTGAATAGATTTGGCACTAAGCAAATTCTGTGCAGTTAATTTTGGGTGGGTTTTACAAGCTAGGATTGCCCTGTCTGAAAATAACCCATCCCTGCAGAAAGGGCTGCTTTAGGGCTAGTGCTTTGCAAGGGGAAGACTGCCATATTTATTCCAGGGCTGCAGAGGACATCACTGTCCTCCAGTCTGTCTTACACAACTGCCCCAAGCAGTGAGTGACTTTGCAATGTCTCAATGCCTAGTCTTTGCTACTGAGAGTGATGCTTCATGGTCAAAAGAGGAGCAAGCATGGGATGAGGGCATGAGCATCTTAACCCTGCTCAGTCCCAAAGGCAGGCTGGAGCTCCATAGCGTATGAGGTGGATGAGCAAGTGTGGGTACTGATGGCAGTGTAACCACAATAACACAGGGCTGCATGTGGGTGAATGGACAGCCCATGTGCTAACATCACTGTCTCCTTCCCATCCCCCTGGGAGCTGAGGGTAAGAAAGAGGGGGGAGTGAGTGAGCAAACTGGGTGAGTTATAGTGGCTTAAACCGTGACATGTAAGGAGCCCAGCACACTGCTCTCTAGTCATGCAGGAGATACAGATCTAATGCCTTAGGTGATGTAAAGCAGAGGTGAAACCTAAAAACTGCTGATGCTGAGAATAGTCCACTGCTGCTAGAGGCTTTCAGACTATGTTATGGGGCTCTGAGGTGTCCTCAGCTGCCTCTCTAGGGCTCACCAAGGGCATTCAGAAAGCAAATGTGTGGTCACTGTTTACAATCACACCCCAAACACCCCTTCTGGAAATTGCTCAGTAATTACCCTCATAAGGAAAGGATTCATCTGTCCTTCTTGACTCTTGCACCACAAGCCCATTGTGTGTGATACCAAACACTCTTCTGCTTTACTTTTTAGCATGGAGAAAGGCCTCATGCTTTTGAAAAAACACCCCTTAAAATTCAGAAACAGAGCATGTGCAGTAGAACAAATTGTAAACAGATCATGATGGTAAATGTGCAAACATTGACTGCCTGCAGCTTTTGGAGATGCAGCTGTTGAGTGGGTCATACAGTCAACAAAAGAGCACAATGCAAGTGCCTATGCTGTTTCATAAGGAAATGGAAAGGCATATACTTGCATGAAGTATTTGAAATCTTGCCTACGCATGTCTAATTGCATAGAAAGAAAAGAGCAGTGCTACCACTTCAGCTCAGGTATGAAGATTGAGTTTAGTCAGCTGAGAGCATCAAGGAAATGAGATGAGAAAAGCCCAGAGCCTCACCTTTGAAAAGCAGTGGAAATATGGTACTGATTTCTTTTTGGGGTTAGGTTCTTTTCTGTAAGAGTAAATGAAAACATCCTTCAGGTGATGTCCTGAGCAACAGGGTTTATTGCCAGCTTTCTTGTTATTAAAATCTGACTGTGTGTGTCCCTGTAGAGCATAGCAGCCTACAAGCTGGCCTGGGTTCTCTTCTCAGCTAAAGTGTGTGCTGCCCACGGGGAACTGGGAACATGAGTAGCCCATTCTTAAGTATGTACCTTATACTAAAATGTGAGAAACCTCACAGCTGACATTTGAGTGAGGACCTCATCTCTGAGTGGTGAGAGTCCTGCCAGCACCTTGCATACTGATGGCTAAGTGCACCTTGCTGCCAGCATCCCTGGACGGTGCGGGAGGGAGGTAGCATCCCTGTGGGCAGCATCCCTGCAGGCAGTGTGATTGCAGGAGGTGATGGGCAGTTTGCAGCAGTAGGGTGTGAGCGTGTGCATAAGTTATTCCTAGTGCTCCCCCTGAGTGATGGGATCCCCTATGTTGGACACTGGAGAGGAAATGTGGAGGAAAGGGCTGGTTTATGAGGGCTGCCATGTGAAGTTGAGCACCTTGTGCCACTTCAACCTCTAGAGAAAAAACGATCTTTACAAAAATAAAGTGGTTTTTTGTTGATCTAATGAGCCATTTTAAAAACAGAAGGAGGAACAGAGCACCCTGGGCAGTGTGGTTTCTACTGGATGATGGATCCAGCCTCTCTGCCTCTTTTCAGTGCTCAGAGCAAAGCAGCATACAACCCCTCCAGTATTTGCACAACACACAGAGAGGTGATGGCTATCTGGTGTTCCCTCTTTCAAACTCCTTAGCAGCATCTCTAATAAATTAGTTAGTTCATGCTCCCTGAGTGCCAGCCAGCTCTGTTTCTGTTGTCTGTGTTTCCTATATCAATAGTATAAAGACTATTTAAACCTTCTCCAGGTGTGAGCTATCCTTCACACCTGTTTTTTATTATAAAGCCCTTGCAAAGAAACCCCAACAAAATAATCAAAAAACCTGAAAAAAAGAGATTTTATTTTGAACACAAAAGACAACTCTTCATATTACTGTAATAATGCAAATTTCCTGGTTAATATTAATATTATTACTGAATTTCAATTAATTAAAAAATATGGAGAAAGAGTGTGTAAATACCACACTGGAAATGTAATATATTTAAATTAAAATGCTACTGGTCTCTGCTGTAAACATAGTATGCACTTTGGTTTTGTAAATGTTCAAACATGGATTGAGGCAATTTAGCCAAAGGAAGTAATAAGCAAAATAAGCCATCGCTACCCCATGGAAAACTGCAGAATGCCAATAAATTAATAAAATGTGCTTGCTAGATCAAATACTTCTAACTCTCTTTGCTCTGCAGTGAAACCATGAGATCCAAGCAGAAGGTGTGCTGAGATACTGTGCTCTCCGAATCGGTAAATTGCTGAGTACCTAAAATCATCAGCAGCTTCAATTATTCTTGGTAGCAGGATGCATCTGTGTTTAAATAGATGTTAAGGTTGCAACTGTAAACAGGAAATGGAAAATATATTGAAAAAAGCCATGCTGGAGCATAAAAATGAAAGCAGCTGATTTCAACCTAATGTGAGACAACTGCTTAAAACTGTGAAACTGAGTTTTAAAATAGAAAATGGAAGCATCACACAAAAAACTGTTCTTGCTGCTGGCAGTGCTGAGGCTGGCAGGATTGCTGATTATAGGTAAATGTCTGAAGCACAGCAGATATATATAGGGATGCTGTATGTCAGTAGACTGTGCATTATGTACAGAAGCAGTATGCCTTTGCTTGGGGAGTAAATGATGCAGTATGGCAGTATGTGATGCCGACACTTTTCAAATGGTCTTTTCCCGAATATTTATGTATATTGGCAGCAGAATAAGTAAAAAAGACCCAGATCTAAATTCCCATTATGGTTAATGAATGTTTAAAATGTATGATGAAATGCATATTGAAAATCACAATACTTCTCTTGCCCTTATTGACTAAACTGGAGGAGAGAAGTATGTAGTTTAGTTATGTGGCATCTAGGAGCTTGAAAACTGTTCAAGGTCCCACATCCCTCCTCTGCAGTGATGAACACCCCAACTGCAGCCCCAGTCAGAGCCCAGCTCCTTGCTCAGGCACAAGTTAGCTATTCTAGGGGTGAAAGCAATGGAAAAAGAGTACAGGAAAAGGCATAGAAACCATGAGAAATACATACTCAGATATCCTGATCTTTGCTCAAACTGCAGACAGATAGACCCTGTTTCCCTCTTGCTTTGGCACTCTCTCCATCATGCAGCCTGCCCTAGGAAGGCTGGGCCATCTCTGTCACAGCACTGAAGGTTTCCTCATCATTTGTATGGGATACACCAGCACATTCAGGGAGATCTGCCATGTGTGGCTACCTCTGGGCCCCCCACCAACCCAAGTGTTGCAGTAGCCCCTGAAGCTTGGGTTAATGACCCAAGAAACACCCATCTTGCGCTGTTACGTATGGTACAAGGTGACAGACCAGTTCATGTATAGGATGGAGCTGTTGTATTACTGACTGTGCAGAAGCAAGTCTGACTGAGATCAACACTGAGGTATCCCTCACCTTGGAGGTGGAATCACGTCTCCTGCCTGACAGCTGTCCATGGGGAGGTGCAGGCTCAAATAAAGACATAGCTGGGGTGAAAGCATTTTTGTTTTCCTGTTGATGGAAGGTTTTCTGGGATTCCTCCCTCTCATTTTGCCTCTGCTGTTAGTTAAATGCACATATAACAGCAGATATTCCTCCAGGATGAGTGCAAGATACTTTCAGTGCCTTCAAACGTTTGAATTCTCACTTTCAGGTTGTTTTGATTCTAACTTGCAGCAAAACTAGGGAAAAGTTTCAGAAATTTTGAGCAAGAATCATGGAAAATACTCCTGAGGCTTGACCTCTGAATTGTGTAAGAGCATCAGTGAGCTGTTCTATTTAGTAATTATGTTGGCACAGTACTTACCATCCCTCTCCACTTGTTTTCCATTAGCAATTTTCTTATGATACCATTCAGATAATACAGCAAAGTTTTCCAGAGCTGAGTTCTCAAATTCTTCAGTATCATCAACGTGAATAAGAAAAAATACATCAGACTGCTCTGCTAACATATGCAAACATTTATCTAATACATAAGATGCACAGTTGATTGCCCAGATATTCCTCCTGTTGCTGTTTCCTTTCCTCCAAGCTCTAACAAAACATAGCAGATGGTTAAATTTACTGTATCATCTCTGAGTAGGAAAGGTGCTGACTCTTCCATTATCCACAGAGAACAGCATGTGACCCAAAGGACTACTGCAAGAACAGAGCCAAATAAGAGCACCATTCATTGCAATGATCTTTGTCATTCCCACAGGTACGATTTTGCTCTTTCTTCCTTTGAATCTGTAGACTTGGGCTTCATGGTAACCCAATCCTTTCTGCATGGGAACAGTCTGGGTAGGATGGTCACTTGTACTTCTGGTACACACACCAGTTTTGGTGAACTGCCTTGAGATCTCGTGATTTGTCTGTAGCAAATCCATCCTAAATTTCCCTGTGACATTTTGGAAATGGTGATCACTTCAGTTTCTCTCAGAAAGTGCCTCCTGCTCCTGTCTCATATGAGAAAGAAATGGGAGCATTAATGAGACGGGTTGTGGAGAATGACTGATAGAGGGCTGGCAACTAGCAAAACTGCCCTGAGTGTCCTAAGAAATGCGTTCCACATCCTTTAACATTGGCAGACAGATATGACTGAGAAATGAAGTACAGTTTTGAGTTAATAGAGAGGCTGTTTTCTTTTTCCAGCTTCTTTTGCAAATTGAGCACTGTTAGGATATTTTGTAGAAACTATTTTCTTAAGAGAGCCATCAAATATGAAATGTTTAGAAACAAGAAACTTTGTGGAAAATGATAAAAAAAGTAAAAACTTGAGAATACTGAAATGCTCTCCCTCAACATAAAAAAAAAAAAAAAAAAAGAAAAAGGTTTCTTTCACTTTTTTTTGTCTCACATTTTTGGTCAGAACTTCCATAGAAGCACCACAAATCAATGCTCATATCTTCTGCAGCTGAGGCCTCTATTGCCCTTCCTCTCCTGGGAACCCCACCCATGCACCCACCCACTGGCCAAGAGCTACATTTAGGGCAGACCGTGGGTTTTGGGTGTGATTTTGGCCGTTGTGGGCAGCTCTTTGTTCAGGCTTTTCTCCCTCTGGATCTTGCTTGCTGTTGGCTCTCCCCATTGCTCTTAGACCCGCAGGTACCTCTGTGCTTGGGAAGATACTGCCCCTTTGTCCCTTTCAGATTCATTGTGTCATCCTCTGCAGAGCTGTTCCTGGATGAGCAGCCCTCTGTGAGCTCAAGATGTTGAGGTAATTGGTGCTTTTTGTGTTTATGGGGCTCACTGCACCTGATTGCTTTGCAGCTTTTGGGTTGTTTTGTCTTTAATCTTTGCAAAACACCTTTAGGGAAGTGGTAAACTCTATTTTTAAGAGATGTAGGATTGAATCAATTAATGTTTAGCCCTGATATGTAAATGTTGCTTCCCAAATCCATCAGGAGCTGCATTCCTCAATGTCAGCTGATTTTAATTATGTGGCCTAACTTTGCACTGGAAGTCTGCAGGAAGGCAGAGGTTTGAACATAAGAGTCTTTCATTCTGAGTTTATGGCTGGCTCTGCTCTATAAGAGATCCTGGAGGTTAACATGTGCACCAGGAAGAGGAAAATGCTATTGTGCTAACTTCATTTATCCACTAGAAAAACACTTTTGGCATAGAAATGATGCAAACTTTTGTGGAGAAACAGGACAGAAAATCTTTATTAAATGAATAACTACTAATAGTGCTGTATGCTGTGTCCTGCCTGAAGGAGGTGATAGATGAGTACAAGCTCTTCCTTTCTGTGCATCAGACCATGGGCTTGCCAGTCATTTCCATGAGCAGACTCATAGGACATAATAAGAATTAGTACAAGGAGTACAATGTGCTAATATAAACAGTAATGAGTTAAACATTCCAATATTGCTATTTATTTTAAAAGAGGACAGCATCCAAGTTCCCACAGTAAGGGCTACAAAACAATCAGATTTTGCTGGATTGACTACAATGTAAAATTCAAGTTAGTTTTGCTTCGTGTAGTGCTTCCCACCTAGAAGTCATGCATTCAGTGACACCCACAGGGAAGCAGCTGAATAGGCTTATGAGAACAGTCCTAGGCCAGAAACCCAACTCCATTTCCAGCTTGGAGTGTGCTTCCAGCTCTGCGCTGGGGTTTGTGCAGCCCAAGGTGAGTATTCAGCTCCTGGTTCGCATCTGACGATGGCTTTGAAACATGTCATGCATGGCTTGGGAGGGCCAGAGGAGTAGTGCTTGTTGGCATCAGGTGCCAGAATATATGAGGCTGCTTTTAAAAAGAGGAGAAAGGAAGTTGTGAGGTATTTCAAAGGAAAATAAACCTAGAGCAGTAGATATTCTCTCTGTATTTCATGAAAGCAAATTAAGTCCTGGTAATACTCAGAGATGTGTGTGTGTGTGGAACAAAAATGACAAATTAATCAATTATATAGGTTTCTCAGATCTTCCTAAGTATTTTTCAGCTGGATAACAATACATACAAATGATAACAATCAATGTTAATGTGTGGTGGGAAGTATCCTCCCCCTAAAGATGAAGGGAGAAATTGCAGTGCAATGATGAAATCTCTCACAATAGTAACAGGCAATGGTAGCTCAGTACAGGAAACCAGTTTCCCTGTCCCCCAATTTATGCAGGCTTCAACCTCAGATGGAATGGCTGTTTGACTGAGAAATACATTGCCTATCCTGATGTCTGGGTGCCGCTCACCCAGAAAGTTCTGGGGGAGGAAGGTCACTGCAGTCCCCAGAGTGGCCTTGGGCACCTCTGCTGAGCCCCAACAGCGCTGCTCGTCTGAGAGAGCTTTGCTGCAATTACCAAAGGTTCACTGAAACTTTTCCACTGTGAAATCCCTTACAAATTGGAGGCATGTTTAACACATTATTGCTAAACTTAAGAAACCTGCAGGGAGGCTGATGCGCTTGTGATGGCTTGTTGTTTGGAAATTGAATTGTCCTGCTGGAGCTGTTACCCATCTGTTGCTTTTCCTTTCTCTTTCATCCTTGGTATTATTTTTCAAAGAGTGATGATGCATTTCAAAAGCCTTTCTTGGTTAAATAATTGCAAGTTGATAATCAGAAACTGAAGTTAATATTGAAACACACAAGATCCATGTGAGGGAAAGATTCATCAGAAAGACTCCATGTGTTAGAGTCAATAGAGAACTCAATTTGCAGTACTTGAGGGTCTACGCCCCTGTTCAATGCAAAGGCAACTATATGAGGTGCAGTGCTAAGGGTAGCTTGGCAGTGCTATACAAAGAGCTGAAAAAATAACAGATTGTAAATGAACTTGTGTAGCCTTTGCTCTTCTTGGAGAATGACTTCAAGTCATTACACTTGAAGTGAGTTCATGAAGGTTTTTCTCTTTGTTCTTAGATTTATTAGAAGTAAAGTTCAAACATTTGTTATTAGACACTGATGGAGGTGGTTTGTGGCAGGAGTTCAAGAATAATTATGTATCACTGGAAGGTATCTTGTTGGGGTTAGGTAAACTTTTGGTTTTGCTGTTGTAAGTGGGCATTATTAATCAGGATGAATTGTGCTGAGAAATAGCATATCAGAAGGATGGATCAGTGCAGAGCTGAACAGCAGAGAGACAGAGCCCTTGGTGCAAGTAGGTGTGCCTGTGACAGGGGCACTGTGTTACACACAGGGGCTGTGGCTATAGGTGGCCATCCCTGCACACAGACATCTGCCTCTGGAGTAATGAAAATGATTCAGTGATTCTCTGGAGTAATGAAAATGCCATTTGAAGAATAGTAAAAAGTGCCTTCTATTATCCTGATAACAAATGTTTCTGGGAAGATTAAATAAGTGTTTGAATAATCAGCGTGCTTTAATGCATGCATAAGGGCAGGCCTTAAGCATTGAGAGCAGATGGTGGGGAAAGTAGGCATCAGTGCCACCTTTATAGGCAGGCAATAGGCCTGAAAGTTTTAGTTCATGGGTTGCGCTCTAGACAGAATACTTCATGAACAGGCCAGGGCTAAATCAGCTGAAATCTGCTCCTTGGTGGAATTCAAGCACAGTCATTTGTACTATGGTGGAAAGAAGCCATTACTTACCAGCTGGTTTCAGTCTCTCACTCTGTATCTCTGCAGGTCATATTTCTTCCTTGCTTCTTTATCTGATTGCTGTTCTGTCAGTGAGATGATTCCCAAAATAACTTGGGGTGCATCCCTCACTCTGGATGTTCATTATCTGTAAATGCCCCAAGCCCCATATATTTATTTTCTGTAGACCTTGATCTGGAAACAAACCAATAAACTCTGCAGCTTGTTGTGACTGTGCAACAATCTGACTTATTTATTAATTTACTTGTTCTGAGATTTTTCATTGCTATCTGTTGCAGTTCAAAGGGGTCTTCTCTGCTTCCTTTTCAAGCTCTTCTCAAAAGCTGGAACTGTATTTTCCCAGATCCAGGTCACCTTTCATGTCATTCCCCTTCCTTCAGCTTTTCCCCAACACTAAATAATACAATATCAAACTGACCTAACTGCAAGCAAAACTAAATATCTCAATAGGTATAAATTATTACAGCTTTACAAATGTCATTTTGGTCTACTCCTGATTTCAAGCCTCATTAAAAAGAATCTTGAATAATATGAAAGCATGTATTTGCAGCTGACAGAAATAGTAGTAAGGTAAATGTCCTTTTAGCTATTTGTGTTTGTCCTTAGGATTTATTTTTGCTGTAGGTTTAAAGTACACTTCCCTATGTTTTACTCAAACTCATCTACCATTGCTACCCGGGGCTGTTTTATGGATGTATAAACTATACTCCTTCTCCTTTGCATTATGGATGAAGATCAATCTTGCTTTGCAAAGATTTGTGATAGTCATCTGGTCACCAGGAAATCTGGGCAGTTTACTGCCCTGGCTCTGAGCTAAGCCATTACCCCAAATGCAGGTGCTGTGCCAAGTGGTCCAGGCACACTGAGATGGGAAGGGTTTGAGGAGCTTGAGGAGGTCTTGAGCAGGCTGGGAAGCTGCTGGACATGTCTCAGGGGACTTGGGCAAGCAAGAGAGAAGGGGAGCTGCAGCCAAGTAAGTGCTGGGGAGGGGTTCACCATGGCGACTGCTGCTTGGGGACTGGGTATTTACTGTGATCTGTGATGGATTCAGTCAGAGCAGTCTGAAGGAAGAAGTGAAAGTTTCTTATGGCCTCCCTGAGGAAGGAGAAAGAAGGAGGCAAACTGTGTAATTTGTTGCACCTTATTTGGAGCCAGATCACATATAGGTCTTCAGGTCATGGTGCCAGTTAGCTTTAAATGAGAAATACTGGCTTCAAATAAGTAGCACTTTCCTCACCAGAGTGGAAGAGAGTAAATTTTTGGTTGCAGACCACTCTTACCATGACACCTACATGTACCGCACTCAAGTTTCCAAACTACCAAATGTATGCCGCTCTCCAGGAAATCACTTGGGTAAAATTTTAAGGACTTGAAGAGAATCAAAGCAGATCATATCTTAATGCACAGGCCAAAATCTCAGTGAGGGCAATGCTTCTGCAGATCAAGGGCACTGACAGTCCTGAAAAGTTCTTAATGTTTGACTCTCCCAAGGGATATTGTTGATAAAATGCTTTTTGGTAATGACTAAGTAATGATGTGAAAGTGCTTTCAAAGGAGGGGCTGTGAATAGCTACTTTTGCACTTATAATCTTGCTTGGAAATAAGTGTCTTCCTAGAGCTGGATTCCCAGTGATTATTACAGACTACTACATAAAGATTTTACCAACTTCAGTTACATGCATTGTGGTTTAAAAGGAATACACGTGCTCTACACTGCCTTTGTTGGTAGCTCAGGAAGGATTTTGGTAAACATTGCTGTTTCTTTCATTAGAAGAGAATGTTAAAAGAAAATTAAGTCTCTTCACAGAGTTCTAATAATCTCCCAGATACATTTTCTCTTACTTCAGACTGTTTAAGTGCACACAGTAACAGAATAATTTTAAAGTACTTGAAATGCTTCATTGTTACACATTGAATAATGCAGAACAGCATAACAACATAGATTCTTTCAAAGCTGAATAATGAATGTTGCCTGGAATACAAAAAAGAACCACCCTGCAGCCTTCAAATGAAGTGGACCTGAAGCATTTTTCTCTATTTCTGAAATAGTGAAATATTTCTGAAAGAGTGAAAACTCTTCTTAATTTTCAGCTTTTTCTATGCTTCAAGGTCTCCCAATTAGCTTTGGGAATATGACTGCAGTGTGAGAAAAATCATGCTTTTCAAGCAAATTTTGGAGATCTGAGGATGTTACATAGGGAGAGATAAACTGCAGTACCCTGATACAGCTGTGGAGGAATGGGTGAGAACTGGCCAAGGTAGTTAGAGTTTGTAAACACTGGGTGGGGTGTTTAACACAGTGGCTGTGGATGTGCAATGCCCAAGCCTGCAAGTGCGCTCTGCCCCGAGGACCTCTGTCTTGCTATGCCCCAAAGCTTTCAGGAAAGATTTTGCTATGAAGGCAAATGAGCTGAGGTGGGGAGCTGGTCCCATGGTTTGGCCAACTGAGTACCTGGGGCCAGTGTAAGAGTTTGACTAGATGCTTTGTCTTGAGTTCTGCATGGTTTTCCCCTCTACTTTGATCAGTTATCCTTAATAAAACTGGACTGTACCTAGCTTGTACCTGAAGTCAGAAATATGCATCAGCTGCAAAGCCTGGATCAGGATCTGTGATGCCTCAGAGTTCACATTTGTGGCAGTTGAGGATTTTGATAAGGTGTCTACTCACATGAAGATGACTTGCTTCCTACCCATTTCCACAAAGCCTAAGAGCCATCTGAAATGGATTTACTGGCTCAAATGGTAGGTAAAAAAATTCTCTTGATTCCCCCTTCCTTCCCCTATCTATATGAATGAGAGTTTGAGCTGCAGGATGTACCACATTGCAGTGCTTCAACATCCTGCTTGCTTTAATTCTATTCACTCGTTGGAAGAGTTGAGGCTACTGCAAGGTTTTCACAGATCACAAAGAGACTTGTCTCTTCCTACTGTACTCAAAGAACCCACCCCTGCTCCTTACACACTGTAAGGCACCCACGTGGCCAAGATGGGGTTTGCACAATCTATTGGCACTGGAACAGCAAAATAACTCCTTGTAATGTGAAAACTGGGAAAGTATAAATAAACAAATACTGTCAGATGACTGAGTAAAGTGCATTTATAAGATACTCTTCTCTTTAGGATTCTTTGAGGTATGCAATATTGATAGTAGCACTGGGTGTTGTGATTAATACTAAACACTTTTAAGAAGTGGTTATGGAGAAGGAAAGAGTGTAAGGTAGAATGGGAAGGGTATGAAAATATTGAGTGCCAAGACTAGAGATAAGCAGTGTTGCACAGGTGTATGCTTATAAATCCATAGCTGTGGGCACATTTTGTAGCTATGGAAGTGCAACCTAGAGAATATGCTAGAGTCAGTCCTGCCACAGGGGTGGCTAAACAAAAGGATCACAGATTTCTACTATAAAGACAGCAAAAGATGGTCATTACGAAACCTGGATTTAGCAGAGACCTTTATTCAAGGAGAGATAATACATGATTTCTAAATGACTTTTTAATGACTGAGTTGCAAATTATCCCCAAACATGTGGGGTTTTTTTTTGCATTTTATGGAAGATATCTTCCTACTCAGACCTACAGCCTAGACTTCACATATGCTTTTTGTGTTTTGCTAGTTCCCTAGGAGGAAAAAGAAAGCATGATGGCTTTATTAGCTGTGATTAGAGATACTGAGCAAAATGGTGGCCAGGGGTTCAGGTCTTCAGTTAAAAAGAAAAAGAATTAGAAAAATTCTAATTAGAAAAGTTAGGAGAAAAAAAGGAAAATCACAAAAGAGGAAACACAATTGATTTTAGTAAGTATTAGTAGAGTGTTTTTTTATATGAGGAAAGCACATCTTAGGTGCAGTAACACACACAGATGTTCAGAACCCTTTTAAATTCTTATTGTTTGGGGTAATACTAAAGGAAATCACTGTCAGAACCTAAAATACATAGCTTCTTATTTCAGGATTAGGCATGTGAGATTGTGTGGGAAATAATAAAACCCCCATAGTTTGAAGGGAGTGGTGTCATAGGAGGAGGGAAAATCCAACTCCAGTGAAGTGATTTATTGCATCCCCATAACTGTGGGGACAAATAAATGCTCCATTTGTCATTTAGGTTTTGATGGTAAATGACATTACATGGACATAAGTGTCTTTGCATAAAGATGTTGCTCTGCCAAAGCTGTCATCAAGCTTATGAAAATATTTATTTAGTGAGCAAAAATATTACTTCACCCTGCGTGTTATTTATTAGTGCGGTCAGTTCATTATGGGAGGTATGTTGGGCATCTTAGCATGAAATTTGGCAAGAAACTTGAAAAATCCTACTTTTACATTCCCTGTGTGCTGTGAGGCATTAGAAAGAATGCAGCTGGGTATTTATTAAAAGTAAAAATAATTACCATGGCAACTCCATTGTGCAATCTGGCTGATAAGTTTGATAATTGCAGCAGTTAACAGGAAAAAGAGTGTAGGTGGCGAAAAACAGAGGAGCTGCCTCATTCATGAAGAGTTCTTTTAAGTAGGAATAAAGCCTGTGGAGTGGACATATGTTTCTCATTTAAATAAAGCCAGTTTGACTCTGTCATTTATGAAAGTGAGACTAATGAGCATAGACCAAGCTGTGTTCTCACCCTCAGCAGGATAGCGCCAGCTTGACCTGACCATGCAGAAGTGAGACTGCAATCTAATTCAGTTATTATCTGCATAATGGGCAGTTGCTACATATCTGTGTCAGTTTTTCCATAATTAAGTTTTGTTGCCATAAATGTCTAAAAATGGCCTTTTCAAAATCCTGCATGCTTATATTTGACAACTTTTAGGGAATGCAAGCAAAACTCTACCTGTGTGAATTGTTGCTGGCTGATTTGTTTGGTCCTACCCAGAAATCTGAAGAAGAAAGAAAGGAGAAAGCACTTCTATGTGATCTTCAGGCTGCTTGCTGGAATTTCTTGAATGTTCTTTGGGCTATTCCATTTTATCTCATGTCTCTTAAAGAACCCATTATCAGATAGGATGGTGCTTGTTGTTCACATCAGTATGGTAGTGCTCACCATGGCTGGAAGGTGTTATCATGGTAATGTTAGATTTTGATTTGGATAAATTAAGAAAACCTAATGTCAGGATAAAGCTGTGGAAATTGAGAGTTATCCAGAACTGTTAAAGATGGCAAAGTGTGATAGATACCAAGAAAATGTGATTAGGAACAGCCATGAAAGGAAAGGGTTTACTTTCACATATTAGTGTTCTTGCCACAGAAATGCTAAAAAGCTGAAACAATCTGTGAGCTGTAATACTTGAAGCCTTTTACCACTTAGTAGCAATGGGTGCTATGTTAGTTTACTTTGAACATACCTGCTCTGTTACTGCTACATAATACGCAGGAACTGACATGAGTTAAGGTACTTCTGACAGGTATTGATACAAGGCTCCAAAGAGCAAGTGGTGGGTGCAGGCTGAGGGGGACTTCCATGATGTTTATTGGGAAATTATTAAGACAAAGTGTTCATGACTCCATCTGGTTTTAGGGACATCAGGGTCAGAAGCTGCTCAGTACAGCAAGAGAGACTTGAACTCACCCAAGCTATAGTCACTTCAGTTGCTATCTCCCTGCTGACTTGGATTAATTGCTATGTGCACCAGCACAGCAAATTTCAAATGATGTTCCATAATCTCATGAATAGCACAATAAAGGAAATTTGGGCAGCTGTGTACCTAATTTGTGAAACCAGGTGTCATTTGGTGCTTCCAGGTAGTTCTATGGTGAAGCCATTGCTACCACTGAAGTTCAGCTTCTGTTCCCCTCTAAATGGAGGTGTGCAGTATGGAAAGGACAGATGATTACAATGTTTCATGATAAAGTTGAAAATATTTGCCCTTTTTTATTAAATTGTCTTGCTGCAGCCAAGATAAAATTACTGACTTTATGATTCAATTAGATCCATAAAGACAGTGATGCTGTGTAGATATTTCATTAAGTTTTTTGGGTTTAATGCAATTAAATGTTAATACACCAAGCTAACCCCTTACACATGAGAGGCACCTAATCAGAGAAGTGGCCCTATATCTTAACTTCTCTCAGTCCTGGAAAACAGCCAGAGAGGTATATTTTTGATTCAGTTTTGCCCAGCAGCAAGGCAGTTTTACTCTGGCCAGAATGCTGTACTCAAAGCCATTTTTGTCTGCCTCATACTATCAAAATTCAACTTGCCAGCCCAATGCCCCTTTGCTTTTATCCTACCCTGATGAAACATCATTTATTTTAGGAAAGATAGGAGTCTTTGGAGCAAAGGTAAGTGGAGATGCCAGTATTACAAAGGAGACAGCCCAAGACATGAATATTGGAGAATCCATGACCACCTTGGGCAGCCTAATTCAGTGCTCAATCATGGTAAAGAAATTGTTTCCTGATGTTCAGGTGAAGCCTCCTGTGTTTCACGTTGTTGCTGGTCCTGTCACTGGTCATCACTGAGTAGAGCCTGGCTCTCTTGTACTTACACCCTCCCTTCAGGTATAGGATTAACTTCCAGTGTTCATACACATTAATAATATCCCCCCACCCAGAGCTGCTTCTTCTCTAGGCTAGGCTGTCCTATCTCCAGCAACCTTTCCTCTTAGGTAAGGTGCTCTAGTCACTTCATCATCCTTGTGGCCCTTCATTGAACTTAGAGCATTTCTTGCTGGAATTGTATCGGCAGCATTAACCATGTTGCTACCACAGCAGGGAATCACTTCTAATGGTTTGGATTTTGCCATTGTAGTCAAAGAGTAAGGCATGAGTGATTTTTGGAAGGTGACCCAGAGCTTCCTGCTAGGGTCAGTTCATAACTAAAAGCAAAGTTGTCATAGAGACATTGGTGGCTACTGTTGTGTGATAGGAGACTGTCTCCAGTAGTGTTAGTGATAGAAATTTATCTGCCTGCACTTTTTTTACTTAGAAAAGAAGCTATTTTGGGTCTTTAGGAGTGAATTCATATGAGGTGAGTTGGTGCTATAGCAACCATTCATCTGACCGTACTGGGAATATTTGAAGTAATAAATCACCTGATAAATCACATTAAAAACACCGGGAATATTAGTACATCTGAAACAGTGGACCAAAAGAATAGCTGTTTTCATTTCTTGCTTGAAAAGCTCAGGGCTCTTTCAACATTTCTAGAGCATTTTTTTTCTAATATTTGTCCATGTTAAGATTGATTCCAGGTAAGTTTTGTGTACAACACTATTATAAGATACAACTGAGGTAAAAACATTAGAGCTAGGCTGTTTATACTGGCATGAACAGACTTCAGGCATGAAGTTAGAAGTAGGAGAACTATCAACTTGGAATCTTGTGTGGCTGCACATCTGCATCAGAGTACCTCTGGTACTGGCTTTTCCCAGAATTTGCTCTCCTAATGAAACTGAAGTCTTGTGCTTCCTTCACCTGGGCTATCCTGACCTCTCTGAGGCTGAAAGTTGCTTAATAGGTGGCCTATTGTACAGGTTTTGATATGAAAGTATAATGCTTCCTTTTAATCATTTTTCTTCAGTTTTCTAAGCGGTTGGCATAGAAAAGCAGAGTGATACATCTAATTGAAAACCAGTATAATGATTGCCTGAACACAGCCATCTTCTCATACTTAATCAGAAGCACATACATGTACAGTTTAATGTGCTAATATACATTTTCAGTTTTAAGTTATGCTAATTACTGCACTATTCAGTTGCTACACACTTGAGAGGGACCCATGTTCTGACTGCTTTGAAGAGGGATTGATAATGAATCCCTGAATGAATAAAATATCTTGTCTTCTGTCATGTCTGATAGCATGTCAGAGATTGTTTGTACTTTGAAAATACTCATCATTCTTTAATAATGACTTGTTAACATTTAGATTATCATTTTGTATTCAGTGTGACACCATGCATTGCTACTAGACAGAGAACTAAAGGCATAGTCAAGCTGCTGTGTTTTGAATTACTGACTTATGTTTAAAAACTTGAAGGTAAAATGTATATCTCCCTCTCCTGTATTTTTTATATGAGATGCAAAAATAATGGAGAAATAACTTGTCATATGTATTGTCATCTTAATGATCAAGGTTGAAGTGACCAGCAAGAAATTAAAGGATGCTATCTGTTTCTATAGAGACAAGAGTTTTCTCTATATTCTATTTAGGACCCAGAACAGAGCAGCTGAGTAGACTTCACAATGCTTGGGTTTGGGAACATTAACTAAATCTTCAAAGTGCAGTGACTTCATTCCGATTATGTTTTAAAGTACTTACTAGGTGGAATGAAAATAATATATCTTTGTACATGCTTTTATATTTTCATGAAAAACAGTGTTGGAGCTAGAATATTTTACAGTAATGTGGGAATTGAGGCAGAGATTTGTTTTAGGAATATTTCTGTTCACTAAATGTGGAATGTTATTTTGCCATAGCAGTACAGGTTGCAGAACTGTGGTATTACTGACCACAGTACATGATTCCCTTTAGACATACCACAGTAGGAAAATATTCTTTCAGCATCACTGGAGATACCAGTTGACTTACAGTATTTCCTGATATGCAGCAGAATAGCTGATAGACAAAAACAACTCCAAGAAGAACAGATGATCAGCAGCAAATTTCTCTTTCCTAATCAAGAATTTATAGCTTTAGGACTGAAAGCGATATTCTTCGCTTATGGATCACGTTTAGTCTGAGACAAAGAGCAGGATGACCTTAAAGTGTGGATGAGATTCAAATCTTACCTGAGAGAGATTTGAGCTAACTGTACTGCCTGATGGCTTTTGTGAAAGCCTGACTCATTCCTCAAACTTCTGGCTGGTATTCCTGGTTGCTGAGTGTTTTGCATTGAATACTCCATCCTTCACATAAGGATGTTTTGAACTTTCCTACAGTGATTATGAGCAGTTAGGTGTTATTTTGGTTGCAAAGACGCTTTTTGTATCCAAAGCCTGCTTGAAACTAATGGCTATTCTTGTGTACTATTGTTCTTTTGCACTTATACTAGCTATCCACCTCACTGTCCAAATTAAACTTTGGTAGTTTTTTGCATTATAGTACCTTCTTGTATCTGAAAAGATGCAGGTTATCTTTTTATTTATGAAGCACAGTAAAGAGAGCAAAAGCTCTCTTGCTTAAGTCTCTCAGATGAGATTGCTTACTACTATTCTGCAAAATGCTGAGGAAAAAAGATTGTTTAATGTAATGTTATATGAGATGAAATCTCACAGGAATAACTATCATGGCTAGGAGATATGTAGACATTTTTGAGTAGCATGACTGGCTTGTATCTGATATTGCTAATAATTATTGCTAATAATCTGATACTGTTAATCTGAATTGTGTGACCAAAGGTTATCCTAACGATGTACTTCACCCAGTCAGACAGCTACTTTTATTTTTATTCCAAAATTAGGTGGTGTTTTAATAGTCTTCCATATGACCTGGGAAGAGGGAAGAAGGGAGCTGAAGTCTGGGGTTACCAGACTCCAGCATTCATAAGTGAGAATACTGAAGGCCCTAAGCAAGAGAAGGGCTCAGAAGGATACAACTGCATCCTTCAGATATATGAGGTGGTTAAAACAGGGGAGAAAAACTATTTCCACTAAAGAAATATGAGGATAAATATCTGCAAAATGATCTTGAGTAAATTTAGCCTGTAAGTAATTTTTTCTTAATAATCAAATGTATGCGCAAAAATGGAAATAACTTCATATGGCCACATTAATAAACAGGCTGTGGAAGTATGGATAAAGGAGAAAGAGTCAGCTGGCTTTCTTATAGGTGAAAAATATACTGCATAGCAAGTCTCTGGCTATTATTCTTGTTGCCTCTGTAAGACCTCAATAGTTATTTATCATTCCTCACAGTTGAAAGGCTGCTTTCTCCATTAACTTCTATCAGTTCAGCTGTCATATTTGAATTTATTCATTCCTAGAAAAATATTTAGTTTCCATTCCTGTGAAGTGGGAATGCAATGATTAGTCATACAATCAGATGTTGATCTTCATAGAAATTTCCTACTTTGACATGAATAGGAATTATATACACTTAAACTGTATTAGCTACACTCCTTAGCCAGATACTGTGCAGTGAGACAGGCTATTTTAACAGCCTAATCTGAAGCCAGAGGAAAGGCTTGTGCTAATTTTAGTGTGCTTTGAATCAGGACAGAAGTCTGAAGTAATTATATCTTCATGATTGCAGCAATGAAAGAGTAAAATAAGGCCCCTTACTTTCAAACTCTTGTACTCTGAAGATACTTTGAAGTGGCACCACTTAAAGAAGGCAAACTAACTATTTGTTCTACCTTTTGGAAAGTAGATTAAAATAATGGATCTGATTCATTCCTATTTTATCACTGAAAACCATCATTGCTGAAGAGAGGATTGTTCCTTGAGCTCCTATAGGACAGCACGTTATTTAATTTATATTTCTCAGTATCGGGGTGCCTAACTGTGGACAGTGTTATTCTTGCAATAAAAAGGAAAAAGACACTCAGATGTGTTTGACTAAACTCATCCTTGTAAAAGTGTAGTTATTCCAGAGGGTTCATCTACATAAGTACACATTAATCTACTTAAATACGTAGTAGAGTCTTTCCCCTGTGGAGACTACGGAGCTTTGAAAATATGTAACAGTAATTAATTGCTAGCCAAGAACAGATTAACATTGCATGCTAGGAATAATAAAACAAAATGTATATAAGTGATGTCTGGAGGGTAGTGCAAACTGGGAAGTAATACCAGTCAGGGACAGTGTTATATTTAATATCCCATCAAAAGGAAAGTGCAGGTTTTCATTTGATGACATTTTCTGTATAGCACAGCTATTTATTTTCACAACTCATATTTTAGACAAACAAAAACATTTATTTTCCTATTGCCCAAGAGACCTGTCTTTATTGTTGTAGCAAAAAAACCCCCAACATTTCTTCTTTTAGGAGTTGTTGTTGGACATATTACTGAGGTCTGTGCCTTGGTATTAAATATCATTGCCCTGTCTGTGTTTGTGTGTAAACTGAAGATGAGAATGTGCTCCTGAAAATATCCACCATGCACTGTACTTTGCCTTTTATCATTTAAAGGTTTTGCCCAAGTCTCACTGAACCTCAGCCATTTTCTTTGCTGCTGTTTGTTTTACAGTTGATGCAGCAAAGATCTCTAGATGGTGTGTAGATGGAGTATCTCTAGATTTTTGTTCAGTATAAAATCCCATTAAAAATTACAAACATGAATTATCATGTGTGATGTATTAAGCTGAACTCCTGAAAAATTAGGAGATTGGGTTGAACTAAAGTGGTGTGGAAGAGCCACTGCCGTGGTTGCTACCACTTATCCTCTAGTGATGGAAAGATATGCTAATATGTACTTCAGTTTAGGATTATCAACGAAGACTCAAGCTCTAGGTGTATAACATGAGAATATAAAGCAGAAGAAGTTAGCTGGGTCACTGAATCTGACTTCTTGCAGTTGGAGGCAAGCGTATTTAGAAATCTTTAGTCCAGAATATCCCTCCAGATAAGAAGGACTCCTGGCTTTTCTGCATCTGCAAACCCCTATGCTGCAAAGTGCTACCTCAGTAAACACTAAACACTGCAACTTCCAGTATAAAAGAGGAACTGTGATATGCCTCAAGAAGGCAACAACAGAGATGTTGATATATAAGAGCTCACAGGAATCCTAGCT
>JAOEHY010028353.1:0-11835 GCA_025447955.1 Psilopsiagon aurifrons
CCTGCCATGGGCAGGGACACCTTCCACTGGAGCAGGGTGCTCTAAGCCCCTGTGTCCAACCTGGCCTTGAGCACTGCCAGGGATGGGGCAGCGCCTCAGCACCCTCACAGGGAAGAGCTTCTTCCTTATATCTACCCTGAACTTCCCTGTTTCAGTATGAATACATCACCCCCTGTCCTATCACTACAGTCCCTGATAAAGAGTCCCTCTCCAGCATCCTTGCCCATTTGCAGCCAAGGAAGATTTCCTGGAAGAGCTACCAATTTTCTACCAGGAAGAAATACAGGAACAACATCACCATCCTATGGACTTGTTGGAGAAGATGGTATTTCTGGCACCTCGTCAAAAAATCCTGGTCTCAGCCACTCGCTAAGTGCTTTGATGGTGCCCTGAGTGAGATCAAGATTTCATCTCAAGTTGCTGGGCCAGAAAACAGAAATGATCAAAGACCTGTATATGTGCTCTCATGATACATTGGGCCAACATGTGGTAAGCATGGAAGATAAACCCTGACCACTGCTACCAGTAATGAGATTACTACTCTTGTTCAACACAGCATCTAGTCCAAAGAGAGGAAAAGCAGAAGACAGAGTTCCTCCATGGAATATAACAAGTGATGTTCCCCCAAAGTCAGCTACCCAAAAACTGAGCTGTGTGACCAACAGCCCACTAGTGCATGAGAACCACCGATTCCAGCTGATTTGAACTGGAATGCTTGGGTTTCACATGGACATCTCTTAATGACAAAGCTGGCTGCACCTATGGTGATTGGAATCCAAATCTGGTGAGCTTCAGTGCGTAGCAGAAACCTCCTTGTTTAGCTTGGCTTTTGGTCAGTTATTCTCCTTTCGCTTTCCCCTTGATGCTCATTGCTGTGGCTTTCAGCAATGATGTTCAGATATTCAGATGGTCCAATGACAACAGAATAACTCAGTTGACAGTTGAGTGTTATGGAGTTAACGTTGTCTGAATCTCTGAAACAACAGGTAGTTTCCATTTTAACGCCTCCTGGCTCAGTCTAAGCACATTCACGTTGCTCTTCTCCTCCTGCCCAAGTGGGATGGAAAGAGACATCTCATTTTTCCTCTGCTGTTCATTCTTAATTCTTCCCCATAAGAATCACACTCCCCTCTATATCACTGAAGCTTGCTGGATTTGTAAATACATCTGAATTATTCCACCACCTCTGCCCCAAGGCAACACTTTTTACCTCTCCCATACAGATTGCAGTCAGCTCTATGGATGTTCTGTTTATGAGGTATACTCTACCAGGTTTCATTTATAACCAGGACTTCAAGAGCCTCTAACATTTTTCAACACTCCTCGTTCTTCCTCTTGTTTCAGATCCTCCTGACATTTGTGTACAGACATTTTAGTGCATTGGTATAAAGTTATTACAAAGGAAGATGAATTTTTATTGTCAGGAGGATGCTGCCAGGTGAAAAACTACACTTTGTACTTGAATGCTTATTCACTGCTCCATGTAACGTCCTCTCAGGAAGCTGAAAGTCAGGCTCATGCCTTTTAATGGTTGGAAAATACTGTTAAATAATCTAAGTTTCAACTAGAAGTGAAACTATAAACGATGTTTTGACTTCTAAGAGCTTCTGACTGTTAGAGCACAACTCCTCAGCCCCAAGAGCTCCCCCATAAATTAAAGTGCTCTGAATAAATATTTGCCTATTGAACACTGATTGCATTTTCCATTGGGTTTGGGTTTCTTTTGTTTCAAAAAGGTCTCACCCTGCGGAAAGCAGAGGTCATTCAGGTATTGAGTATGGGTTAGAAGAATGTTAAAGCTACCTGTAGTATTTTGGGTCTTTAATTGTTACCTGGTGGGATAATCTTCATTATCTTTCTGGATCCAAATGAACTGATGGTGGACAGGTGGAGTAAAAAGTTTAGAGGTCCTGCTCTAGAGCAGAGTTATGAGCCACAGGAAGGATTATCAGTCAACCAGATATGCACTGCTGTAAGGGAGAATGTTCCAGGTTGGATGGGGCTTGGAGCAACCTGCTCTAGTGGAAGCTGTCCCTGCCCGTGGCATGCGGTTGGAACTGGAGCTTTAAGGTTCATTCCCCCCCAACCCAATCTATGATTCTATGGTAATAACTTTCACAGAGATACAACACTATGACTTTATTTAGCACCTACAAATACCCCAGAAAATAAGACTGAGGTGATTTTTAATGCCAAGTTCCTGTAGGAGCTCAGAAGATCTGGCTGCCACAGTCCTGCTCCTCTGTGGGTACCTTCCCCTAGGACCCTGCTCCATATTTACATGACAAAGTGCAGAAATGCAATGTATTCCCACTACACCCCCAAGTATCCATGTATCCTGGGATCCACCAAGTTGTGTTGACTTTTACATGCAATGTTTTTCATGGAATCATGAATAGTTTGGGTTGGAAGGGACCTTAAAATGTCATCTAGTCCAACCCCACTGCAATAAGCAGGGACATCTTCAACTAGATCAGGTTGAAGCACCACATTCAGCCTGGCCCTGAATGTCTCCAGGGATGGCACATCTACCACCTCTCTGGGCAACCTTTTCTTCCCTGCTCATGTACAACACAGTGTAGATGCCTCCTCCCACACCCGAGGCTGCTGCATTTAATACAACCCCTAGACAACAGTGGGTTCAGTATCTGTAAAACACACACTGTTTTACTACAGGGATTTAGGGCAGCATGAACTGCTCTAACAAATGCACAGCCACCTCCCTGGGGTCTGCCTGTGACACAGGACAGCTCTTGGGAATGGCTCAGTAGGCAGGTGGACCCAAACCTTTGTCTTAGGAGAAGCATAATCCCAGGTCAGCTGAGCTGTATGTGGCTCACTGCAAGTTACTAACAGTGCAAAGGTGGAAAAGCAGCAGAGCTGAGGTCTGTTTATGCCGAGCTCTACTGCTGGGGCACAGCTACAGCCCTCCTCTGAACGTGACCCTGCGCAGACAATGCCAGTGCTAGCAATAAGAACAGAAGCAACACTAATCACACCTACAGCACTTTCCAGACAGAGAAAAATCACTATTCCCTGGGGGAAGGAGCAAAAGCTGAGGCACAGAGAAGTGAAATGATCTCACAAAGGTAATGCAGGCAATCCCTGACGGCCACAAGCATCTCCAGGCTCCTCAGTCTCTGCCCTCCTGGCACTTTGCTTCACAGAGGCTGCTTCTGCTTTTGCATCAGTGCCCTGGTGACATGTACATGAGGGCATTCCTCATTAAAAGCTGAATGTGTAACAGGAATTCTCTCTTGAATGTATAATACACATCTATTTTTAAGTAACTAGTCATCTAGCAATGCTTTAAAGGAAATGAAACCTGTCTCGACACTGATACCTGCTCCTGTGCAGGGACAGCTGAAAAGCTCAAGCTCTCAAAGCCCCTTCAGAGCTTATGCTAGAAGTGATGCTCCTGGCACCCTCACGTGGTGCCCACCACAGACTGAGCAGATGCCACACTGCAGCATTCACTAGCAAGAAAGAGATGAAGCTGCTTTGTTTTCTGCTTCCCTCTGACATAAACCCACTTTGAAATCAAGAACAAAAGATGCCCACTCCTGTTCAAATCACAAATTTATGCTGAATTGTTTCCATTTCTAAGATGAAGGCTCTCCTATGGGAGCTACTTACTCTGGGAGGCTGAGAGGCTGGTGAAGGCTGCCTTGGTACGACCTGCTAACCACTCCAGGCTCTCATGCATGTTGGCCAAGGCCTTCAGGTCGCTGACGTCCCGCAGGATCTCCTGTTGAGGGATGAGTTTATCGCCCAGGTTGCCAATGAGAACTTCTGACTCTTTGCCAAAAGCAGCCCTAAAATGCAAAGCAAAGCCAGTATCAGAAATGCAGCAGAGGACAGCAAGAGGAAGACATCAGCTACACCATGGAGAAGGTCCAGCCAGCAAATACAGAACTGTGCAGTGTGGGGTCTCAAGAATGGAGTTTTTGAAGTCTTGCTACAGCGAATGACACCTCTTTCTCAGGCAGGTTACTCTCTATCCTTCTCCCTGCATTTACAATCTCTGACCTATTCTTCATAGTTACGAACTTCATCCCAATCAACTCCCACACTTCTTCCTCTCCACCCAGCACTTACACCTTGCTGAGATATGCAGGTGCTTTCCCTATCTCCCTGATGTATGCATAAATCACATATAGCACTCTTAATCTTTCCTTTTAGATCAGCTCTTCCAATCCTGATTCATGTTTTTTCACACATCTGTCTAAAGAAATCTCCTGTGAAACCTTATGACAAAGTGACATATCAGTCCATGCATTATTTTACTTGCAGATAGCACCTCAGGGAAAAATGAGGACCAAGACAAATGTGTTTACCACCCCAAAAGCTGCAAAAAGTTCTTTGAAGGTGTATAACTGCTCACTCCATTGTCACATTCCACCTTTTGCATTCAGATTTGGCTTTCCCAGTACTTGTCGCCATGAAGAGCATGTTATGTTATGTCCCATTTCGACAGCACATGCTCTCACTGCTTTTGCAGGTAAAGGAGGAGAAACCAGCAGGACTTTTTGTGTACTGTTAGGATGGAGAAAATCAGGACATGCTTCCCGCATCTAATTACAACAGCTCCTGGCTGAAACCAAGTGCATTCATTGAGAGACTGTAAGTGACAGCACATTCACCGGTCCTCAGTATCATCGTCCCATCATTAGTTGCTCTTTTTGTTACAAATTTACATTCCATTTCCATTCAACTTTGCAAATCTCCACTTCCTGTCATTAGCTCCTTTATGAACTCACAATGAGGAATCATGCTGCTGAGCATAATAGCTGCAACCGAGCTGCAGCAAAATAATCCCATCAGTGGCATTTTATATACTATCTAAGCAGTTGTAGTGCCAGTGTCTCCCTAGATGTGTGGGACTTCACTGTCACTTGAGGAGGAAAAAAGAGAAAGAGAAAAGAACAACCCTGAAATGGTTCTAAATTGCTCAGCTGAATTCATTAAAGGCAGAAAGTAAAAATAGCCTTCATTAAAAAAGTCTCTTTGAGGATCTTCTTCTGCTTCATAATAGAAAAGACACTGCCTGAGGCTGTATCCTGCATACTGTGGTTTGGGTGGAATCGTTATCCGTTAGCTATGTCTGGTGACTGAGACACAGGATCCAGTGAACTATGGCAGCGGCAATTCAGCTATTCCTGGGGTTAATTTTGATCCATTCTGGCTATTGGAAATACGTTACATCCTTTCTGAACTTAGAATCATAGAGTAGTTTGGGTTGGAAAGGACCTTAAGAGCATCCAGTTCCAACCCCCTGCCATGGGCAAGGGCACCTGATGCTAAATCATGTTACGCAAGGCTCTGTCCAATCTGGCATTGAACACCTTAAGGTCCCTTCCAATCCAAATCATTCCATGATCCTGTGATTCTTTAAAGTAAAACATGTTATTGACTTCCACAGCGACCACAGAACACTTCGCTTAACTCTCCCCACCTACAAACACTCAGATACAATCATCCGCTCCTGTGGAGCAGAAGACATTTCATAGATACGCTTTCTTCCCTCCAACCAAAGCACTCCTGTTAACTTAAGACTACCAAATCCCACTGGCAACTGCATAAATCACTTGGAAATGTAAGAAATGAAACGTGATGAATTTCTATCTTCATTAACACGGCCTCCCAACCCAAAGTGCAAGAGAAAAGGCACTTTTTATGGAAAACACCATTTGAGAGCTGTTAAATGAGGAGTCACTACCACACTGCTGCCCACAACCACAATTACCAATTCATTCTGATCACAGGGACAACTCTTCTGCCTTCCCACAGGTAAAGCAAAACAGTTTTGGCACCGCTTTGGATGGATAGCCTGGGTATGAATAATGCAGTGCTTTCAGGAAGGCTAGGAAAAATCTATATCATACAAACCATGGCTTATTTCCTAGTTTTGTTCCTGCTGGGAATACAAATAAGGTCTTCTAGGGGAAGCTATACTCTTTAAATGCTGTGGGACCAATGCGATTCTGCCCCTCACTCTTAAACAACAGGAGTTGGTATCAAAAGGGCAGCAAATACATTTGTTTTCTTGAATACATAACCTTGATTGCAGAAACCCCTATTTACAAACCGAAACCTGCAATAGAGACAGCCTTCAGCAAGCAACTCCCTTTTAGAAGATACCTATAAAGAGTTCTAATGGATTCCTCTCATTTCAGTTTAAACCTGTTGTTAGCAAAACGCCTCCCTGAAGCTGGTTTTTGCTGGTGTTCTGATGCCTGCTTGAGAAAATATTCACTACAGGCCTTTGTCTGTTGAATTTGCAAGGCTACACTTAACAGAAGGATATAAAACCCCCAAAGCAACTGACTGTCCAACTTTAGCTCTGCTTTTTTGAATATGTGCCTTAAAATAGCACCTTCAAACCTTTCTTTCCCTTAGTTTCTCAGCCAATGCTTGTCTCGTTTGTGTCTGTATGTGTGTATCTAACACAGAGCCCAGCACATACGCAGAGATGTGCAGCCACCTTCCGTATTTGATTGATGAGGTTTTGATATTACCATGGGTACCCTTGGCTTGAATTCCCGTGACTTTGAGAATGCCAATCTCATCCTACCTTAGGCAGAAAGTTTACTTTGGACTTTGCCAGTGTCTGCAAAAAAGAAAGATGCTGCAACTCTTGGTGAGCACCCGAAGATGGAAATTTCCAGGCCCAGAGATGATATATTTGATAAAGTGAGAAATCCTCATTATCAAGGGGCTCACAACAGTGTTTTACAGGCCTGTATCAAAAGACAAAGCTCTTCTCTCCAGCGATTAATTCAGCTGTGCATATACCCAGTCTTAAGATGGAGATTAATGCTGCAGATCAACTGCACTGCAAATAAAGCAGATTCAAGTGCCTTTCTCCACTGTCCAGCTGTTTCTTCGTGGGGGCTCACTCTTTCTCATGCTGATACTGATGCTGCTGTCACACTGCTTCATTGCCCTTTAGTCTCAGTCCCCATGGGATTCCTGCGCACTGCAATTGGGTTCTTTGTTAAATCTCTGCTTTGTCAAAGCAGGCTGCCTGCTCTAGCTTAATCCTCGGATTAACAAAGCATCTCATTTTGTTTCCCTTTGTTAAACCATCCTAATTCCTCTGTTTAACTTCCCAAGCATAGTGACCAGCAATACTTCAGCTTTAGATCCACCCTGTTCTCGTGGATACTGGACAGGATGCATAGCACATTCTTGACATGGTACCAGCAGGTAGGGAAAGCTGGTGTCCTGGTTCCCCAAAGAAGTTACCTGCAGGCAAACCACCTTCCCCCTCGTCTCCTCCAGCAACCAAGAGCAATGGTGATAATAACAGCAAGGAGCTGCTAATACAATCGAACAACCCACTGAGCAGAACTGCCTGGAAATAGAATCATAGAACCAACTGGGCTGGAAAAGACCTTTAAGATTATCAAGTCCAACTGTTCCCCCAGGACTGCCAAGTTCCTCACTAACCCATGTCACTAAGGACCTCAATAGAGGGACTGATGACAGTATACAAGGCTTTCCCTCATCCATATTTCAGCATACATGAGAGGACACGAAACTTGTTTGAGGGGGAAGAAAGGCCAGTGAAGAGCATGTGTGATAAATCAAGATGACCACTGCTGTGTTTAAGGCACTCTGACCGTGCCAGAGCAGGGCTGAAAAGGAGCCAAATGCTCACATCAATGCTGCAGAATGAGGAAGGAGGTGCCTGGTGTACCCTTGGCAGCAGTTTTATGCTCACTTACTGCTCCTCTCCCTTTTCTCTGCCAAGAAATTAGTGTCACTTATTCCTTCATCAAACAACACTGAGGAAAAGGAGACCTTGGAGCAGCCTTGCAATACCTAACAGGGGCCTATGAGAAACCCGGAGAGTGGCTCTGGACAAGGGCCTGTAGGGACAGGAAAAGGGGAATGGCTTTAACCTGAAAGAGGGGAGATCGAGATGAGCTCTTAGGCAGAAGCTCTTCCCTGTGAGGGTGCTGAGGCGCTGGCACAGGGTGCCCAGAGAAGCTGTAGCTGCCCCATCCCTGGCAGTGCTCAAGGCCAGGTTGGATGGACCCGCTCTAGTGGAAGGTGTCCCTGCCCATGGCAGCGGGTTGGAACCCGATGAGCTTTAGGGTTCCTTCCAAACCAAACCATTCCATGATTCTCAAATGAAAACACTGGCTGGGAGGGAGCATGGAGCTTGAGGAGGAAGGGGAGACATCAGACAAGCCCCTTGGGATGCCCCCTGGAGCACACTGACCCAATGAGGACCTACCGTCCTTTCTGACACCCTCTCAACCACAGACCTCAGGGGGTTGATTTCCACTGATGCTTGCAGATGAGAAGCAACACAAGGAACTTAAAACTGCAGCTAAAAGCAGCGGGTAGAGCTGTGGCTGTAGATGAGATACCCTAAAAGTATCTATTAAAGTGTGAACAAAGTCACAAATGCTCTGGGTTGAGCTGAGAAAACAAGGATTACTGCTTTGTCATGGTGTTATAACAAATCCACATTAAACTGAACATCCATGACGATGTCGGTAAAAACAATTATTGGGTTAAAAGCCTGCTGTACAACAACTCAATACAAAGCACTCAGAATATGTATCGTGTATTATATATATCGTCTTAAAACATGTTACACATTATAATGGAAATCATACTATGACAGTATTTGCATCAGTCTCACTGCAGCCTTGCAGCTTCTTTTGGATCAGTAGGTTTTTCTCTGTATTTATGTCATATTGAAGTTTTATAATCCATTTGTTTTCTATTCCTAACCTTGAGCCATAGTGACAGCCTGGAGGCCTTGCTAAAGAACTGTATACAGAGACTACCCAGGCAGACAGTTCTGCCCTTGCTTGATTCAAAGAAGTTCCCCTTATGTTCTTATTTGCAAAGAAAGAGAGAAAAGGTGATTTCTGGCTTCACCTTGCCCCTGCATTTGTTCAACCATCAGAAAGAAATCATGCAAGCACCAAAACAAACCACCCACGTGGCCGATTTGCTGCAAAGGGAAGCCCTCTGAAACGATTTGCTGCCACAAGAACAATAAACGCCTTCCCAGCCACCTTCCTGCTGAAGATGCCTTTTCACTTGGTTCAAAGATTCAGCACTTGAAGGTGGTGTAAATATTCAGCACATCCAAACAGCATTTGTAGCCCTGATGAAAAGCTGCTGCAAAAAGGATCCTCAATGGATATAAACTCACTCTGACAACCTAAAGGATTTGGTTTTAAAGGACGGCAGAGTCAGCTCATCCTAAAACCAGCTTTGGGGTTCACTGTGCCCCCACAACAACTTGTGCATCTCTGTTAGGGACCGCCAGGATGAGTGCTCTAAATCTCTGCTGTGAGGTCGCAGCACTGTCAAGCAGCAGCCATCACTAATTGACAGTTTGAAGCTGTAACATCACAAACCATCTTCTCACTTCAATTTATTTGAATATTCTGGTCTTGTTAAGTTTATATCACACAATTTATCACAGCAGACAAGGAAGGGACCTGGAGTACATTGTGTAGCTCTAATGATGTGATTTAATGATACACAATCTTGTTAAAGCAGGAGCTGTTATTAAAGCTTTGTGGAGGAGCTGAATCTTTTCCTTCTTCCTCCTCCATCCATGCTATGCAGTCTAGGGGCATGGCTTATCCCCCAAAATTGTATTGGAAGAGCTGGGCACTGCTGCTCTTATTTCAATAAACAATGCAGTCTGGAGGATTAATAAATCTGAAGCTGGGAGATTCTTCTTAGATTCAGGTTCAGCACAGAATCATCAGGATCAGAACATAATCCCCCCAAAAAACCCAGCCCCCATCCTCCAAAATCCTTTTGCCATCACACGACGAAGCAAAGGCAGAAGGAAACCTCTCGAGTACAGAAGTGCCCTGTGAAGATCCAGTTGCTCACTCGGTTTTACATCTCTCAGATGAGACTCTTGACAGTGATAGGGCTTAGTACCAGCTGCGCTCAGGGTGAGGCAAATTTTCCTGTAGGATCCAGAGAAGGGATCTAGAAACCCGTTTCATATAAAAGAGCAGACTGTCATCAAATGGAAATGACTCACACCTCAGATTTAGAGTCCCAGTACAGGGAAAAGTTGTCTACAGTCTGCTGCCAATCTTACAAAAGTACCCTTGCACCTTTTCAAAGTACTGGGAATGTAACAAATACAACCTGAGAAATTGGACAGAGGGGTCTTTTATTCTTCAGAGAGAAAGAGACAAGGAAAGAGAGACAGGAGACAACTGAGAATGAGGGGGAGACCTAAGTCGTAAAGAAAGGAGCAGCATCAACTAAACCAAGAGAAGAGAAGCGATCCTAATAAGCAGTTCGGATGATGCAACTGTTTTGACCAGTTCCATTTGGTACGATTTGGTGAAGGATCTGCCTTTGGCAGGTATTCTTCCATACTGCTTGAATATACCCCATCCTGCTGGTGCAGAGCAAGTGAGGATGAGCATCCTCATGTTAACAGGAGATGCAGAGAAGGAAGCAGCAGGCAGCTGGAGCATGCTGCAGTCAATAATAGAATCATAGAATCATCACAGAATGGTTTGGGTTGGAAGCACCTTAAAGCTCCTCCAGTTCCAACCCCTGCCATGGCAGGGACACCTTCCACTGGAGCAGGGTGCTCCAAGCCCCTGTGTCCAACCTGGCCTTGAACACTGCCAGGGATGGGGCAGCCTCAGCACCCTCACAGGGAAGAGCTTCTGCCTAAGAGCTCATCTCAGTCTCCCCTTGGGCAGGTTAAAGCCATTCCCCTTGGCCTGTCCCTACAGGCCCTTGCAGAAAGTCTGCACCATGGTGTGATCTTCAGACCAACATGGGCCTTCCAGGCAAATGTGATGCCCATGAATTACCAGCACACTTTCCTCAGCCCCCCAAAGACATAATTTCCTCTGTCCACAGGATCCGTGCTGCCGAGCTGCACTGAAACTCAAGAATTTCTGCTGTAACTTGAGTGTAACCAGATCTGAAGCTCTTTTTACATTGCTTTTCCTTATCAAAGGCAAACCTGAAAATGATGCATCTTTGGGATTTATCACCAACACATCTGATTCAGTAATGAACTGAAGGCTAACCTTTATAACGTGATAAGGGCAGCACATTTCACACTCACCCCAGTGCCAAATAGCCTTCAGAACTTTAATTATACGTATAGAGGCATGACTTTTCTTTCCTTTCTCCCCTTGCCAAGTTCTGAGCTACTAGAATATGCTCAATCAGATCCCTTTATCAGGCCAACCCCACCAGAATATTAATGGGGAGATTCTGCTAGCATCTTAGCCTGCCTTTTGACATCTATTCGCAAGACGTGGTGATGGGTTAAGACAACAAAATCAATCACTGTCAACACAGATATGCACGAGGCTGGGGTTTTCTGCAGAGACATCACATTTGGATTCCTCTTTGTAATTAAACAAATGAGTTAGAGGAAACCTAAGGAGGGGGAGAGAAGGAAAACTGTGCCCTGAGATCTCTTCCTGCTGCAGTACAAACACTGGTGGTAAACTTTCAGGACATGTTTAACTTAGCAACGTTCATAACGGGATAGTGCTGAGTAGTTCAAGTATTGCTGTCAGTCTTTTTTTATGTCCAAAAAGAACATGCTCCCATGTTTCATCAAGCTTAAAACTTTCCTTTCCAGGAAAGGATGCTTAGTCCTGTCCTTGCTAGCTGAGGAGAGGGGGGGATCCATTAGAACAGATGAGTATCTGTATATCGTAGATTCATAGAATAGTTAGGGTTGGAAAGGACCTTAAGATCATCCCCCCCTGCCATGGGTAGGGACACCTCCCACTAAACCATGCCACCCAAGGCTCTGTCCAACCCGGCCTTGAACACCGCCAGCGATGGAGCATT
>JAOEHY010028356.1:0-23997 GCA_025447955.1 Psilopsiagon aurifrons
GGGGGGGAGATAAGAGACATCCAATCTTCTAAAAGGGTACAACTGAGTAGTAAAGAATCCAGATGAAGTACTCAGGGCCAGGGTTTGCTTAAGACATGGAGGAGAAAGAATTTCCTCTAGTCCTGGCTTCAAATTAAGCCATTTTCTGAGATAAGTTAAAGCAATTGAGGTAAATCATTTTTTCTTCCCCTGTTTAAAACACTATTTTTGAAAATGTGCCATACGTCTGTCATGGGCATCTTTTTTTCCAAGGATTTTTCCAAAGACTTACCTTAGGATAAAGCCAGAGCATCACTTTGAACCAAATTATTTGATGTGAATTCTAGGGGAGCCAGTTATATGCTAATATATACTGTACATGGTTTTGTTGAGCCGAAGAACTCCTACCTGTCTTTTCATAAACGGGCAAAGATAGTCCTAAAGTAGTAAATTGAACTTTTAGATGTATATTTAAAGATACTCTGTCTATTGATAAAATCTTAATGAGAGCAAAATTAATGAAACAAGATATGTCATGGGTACTGTAGAATTTGTCTTTCCTCAGTTCTACCAAGATAAATGTTCTCCAACTTACTGATTTCAGTTGCTATGACAGTGATGTTGTGCCAGGGAGTTTCTTCCCGGTCAAGTGGCTTTGAGATGAATAAGGATCCGTTTCCTGAATAGATGCTGAATACTCTGTCAAGGTCAGTGTGTCGATCCACAGAGTATCTGTCAAGATACCGTACATCTGAGCATCACTATCTCCTGCTACAGTTTCTAGTTTAGCTCACAGCCACCTCTAAAAGTTTTCAAATCCTAACTGTGGTTAAGAACTGCAGTCCTTTAGAATTAACCTAAGCTTTCTTAGAGCTGCCTGAGGAGTTTACAAATACGGAGAAACATTTTTTTAAGACTAGTGAGTGGAATGGAGAGCAAACTACTTATGTTGGTGGTTTGTTAGATTCATATTTGAAATTGCATTTTAGCTTATTAAGAGAATACTGAAATCACAACTAAAAAATAACATTCTTAGATATATTTTTGTTAATTAATTTTTTCTGGGTGAAGTCAGACATGAAAGGATACATATTACAAATACAATTATACATAAAACTAACATAAGATATTTTCAAGAAGTCAGATATTTTCAAGAAGTCACAAGAACTATAAAAATCACCAGAAAAATCTATGGATTAGTTGTTTAAGATAAAAGTTCTTAAAAAATTGTATTTTATGACACTTGCTTTTTGCTTTGTTTTTTCCCAGCAAAGAAAAACTTGCTTTACAGGTGTGTTTTAATTAGTCTACTAGTTACCAGTCGGTATCAGGTTAAGATTTTATACATAGATTACTTAAAAATATTTTTTCTTCCTCCTCTCACACCTCCTACCTCGAGCTGTACTGCTGCAGGACGCCACAGACTTGCTCAGAACTGCAGTAATCAGGTTTTATAATCAGTTGCATGGTAAATACACAAATTTCAGTTCTGTGTTTGTCATTGCAGATAAAAATGGCAGGTAGCTAACAATTACAGCAATGTCAAAGCACTGAACTCTTACCTGTAATTGTTATGACTTTATTATAATGTGATTATTAAATAGTTAAACTGTGGAACATTGTAGACAACGTTCTGTCTAGGGTATTTTGAAGGTACAGAAAGCTGACTGCCATCAACCAGCAGGGAGTGTAGAAATACACCCCCATTTTGAGTATTTTACTTATGTTTGCCACTGGAAGCATAGTATAAAATCATAATCTTATGAAGATTTTGATGGAAGTACTAAATCAGGATGCAACTTAGGTGCTAACCTGTCCTTTCTTTTTACCTGGTGACTGTCGGCTGGCCTTCAAAAACGTACCCTGCACTGTTAGCTGTGTTTTCTTTCACAAATTCCCATAAATATTTCTCTGTGTGACTTTTTAGTAGCCTTTATGTGCTTAATCACTTGAGTGGCCCCTTGTTACATTGTCTTCTCATTACTCTTTGTGCCTGAGACTTAACCCACATCTAAAGCATTTTATGTTATGTAATGGCTTACTTTATAGCATTCTTTGTCATATCTGGATCTTGGGCTACAACTTGTCCAATAATGCTTCCTTCCTTAGCATCTTCATCTACCTCTATTAAATACCAGGGTCTGCTGAACACTGGAGGTTCATCTATGTCTTCCACAGAAATTTTGAGCAAAGCTGTGTCCTTGAATGGCCCCAGCTGAAGAAAACGAGGATCAGGATGTGTGTTGGTGGCTTCCACTCTTAAGGTGTATAACATCTTACTTTCAAAATCCAGCTGCTGAGGAATATATAATAATAACAAAGAAAATTGCATCACTTTACAAGAAATTTTAGTCAGTTTTTTAATGCCGAATGAGAAGTGTAGGCATTATTAGGAGCAAAAGCTCTAAAATTTATTCTACCTTGGTGAACATGGAACATATTAGGATGTATTCTAACTATGAAAATAATATGGAGTATTACAGAGCAGCAAGGCAATTATGATCCCTCTGCCTACTACTTGTTCAGATTCCTTGAAAACCAGGAGAACCCTTAGAAAACCAACCCACGGGAAAATAGAAAGAGAGAAAGAAATAGAGGAGTTCGACACAGTATACAGTGGGAGTTGCTAAAGGTCTTATTTGTCTCATACCGTTGGTAATAACAAGAACAATTATCCCAGCTCTTAAGTGCTCTATGTTCTGTTGCCTTTTTCCTTACTTTCCCCCCATTACCATCTACCCTTTCCTATTTTGCATCAGAAACAATCCAGATCTGTCCTTGGCCTCCATGTTCCAGAGTGAAAAGAAATAATATGAAGTCTGATTTTCAATCTGTGTGACATTTATATTATGCATATCCATATGCGCATATTGATGTATAAATTCATACCCACACACATACACACACATGGACATACATAAATATATGCATGCTTCCAAATATATGTGTATGAATCTATATTAGATATATATATGTAGGTATCAATTGTTACTGATACATACAGTAAGAATAGACCAAAAATAGTGTTCAGAGCTTAACAGTCTAAACATAAAAAAGAAACCAATAAATGTGTCACAGATGGTATTTTGAATTAAATTTCTGCCCCTGTCTTTACTCTGTGGACTTCCATTGACATAATGTGTAACACTATGTTTCACCAAGCTTGGACTTAAACCAAGACAAAGTTTAGGTACTGGAGATAGCGGACTGTTAGATTAGAAAGGGGTAGTTTAGCCTTGAAGGTGTAAGTTCATCAAACTTCATCTGAGCCTCCAAGCCTTGTGAGCCTTACACCAGTATTCAGCTACCAAACCCCACTGTGCATTGAACTTCTCCAGGTTTTCACAGCCCTAATTTGAAAGCACTGTGTATGAGAGTATATATACTGAACAGACAATAGCAACTGAAATATTGCTGTATGTGAAGTGACATGCCAATAAATTTCCCTCGAGACTTGAAAAGAACAGATACCGAAGAAAGAGAGGGACAAAACTAATACAATAACTCCTTGGCAGCCTGACCCCTTGTGAGATCTACCCTTCCTTCCCCTGGAAAAAGAAAAATAATTGTAACATCTGGAGAGCTAAGTTCATATAAAAGAGGGAGAAAAAAATGAACCTTTTTGACAATTATGATCCCTTCCTGTGTGTCCTTGTCAGTAATGATATCAAACATATCTGATCCATCCCCATTGGATATGTGGTACTCAATCTCTGCATTTTCACCCACATCAGGGTCATTTGCTTTAATTCTGCCAAGGCGAGTCCCAGGTGGTGCAGACTCAGGAGAGCTGAACTGATAGGTACCTATAAGAGCAAAATCAAGTATTTATTGTTCTGAGAAGCTTTGTTGTTTGAATAAAAAACTTATTTTCTTTCACCTGAATTTTTTTAAGTAACTTGAAGTTTGAAACTTTGGAAGAAAAATGTTGTTAGCCATCACACTAAACTTTGAAACAAGGTTTGAAGTTGATGGACAAACTGTCACAAAAATTTTAAGTGATTCTTCAAAGCCATTTACTACTGTGCTTTTAATAGTTTGTTGTTGTTGTGGGGCACCAGTTCAACCTTGATTATTCAACTACATACGTACATATGTTTTCTAGAAATATTTCTATTTATATTTAGAAATTGTAAGAGATTTTTTTTTGTTTTCTCCAGGCACAAGGTATGTAGAAACCACTGCAGATTTTTTTGAACGAGGCTAGAATAGAATAGGCTTTCTTATATTCTTTTGAAAAAATATATTCAAGATTTGTAGGTGTTCTGTGTGAAAGTAATTCATTCATCCATTATTGGTAATGCATACTAAAGAATCATGATAAAGAGCATGTGGATACATGTTCATGTTAATCACTATATTTAATTGCAATGGAGATTCATTCACATTCTCTTTAATTCATTCTGTGTGCATGTTTTGTACTCTTTCAATGGTTGATTTCATTTAAGGTTTTTATAATAAGGGTTTGCGAGAAAGAAATCTGACTGCAGACCAAAAAAGAGTGAATTTATATGTATTTTCTGACAACATATGCAATAAAAATCTAAATATAAATACATGCTGTTGCAGAAAAGTTATTAACCAACTAGTTTTCTTGACTAGCCAGAACTTGACAATGAAGAGCTTTCATTACTAGCAAGACACAAATGATTTTAAATCAATACTTTCAGTTATTTGCTACCAAGAAAAATGTTAAAAAACACCCAACTGATATATTCAGTATTTTTACATGTGACATTCCAGAATTTAATGTTTCTTTACATTTGTTTTCTTACGTAAATGAATATTAATTTACTGAGTGAAGCAGTAGCATTGAAAAAAGGGCCTTAGAAGAGTCTGAAAAGTAGCATGTGTTAAAATTCAAAATCTTTATTTGAAGAGTCTACTAAGAAGCTGTTTAAATTGTTTTGGCCTGTAGTGAAGTGCAGTCAAATGTCTTTCTTGCAACTAGCTTATTCCTATATTTACATGTCCTTTGCTTTCTTTTAAGGCACTTAGAGGGTTCTGAAGTTTCCTTTTAAGTTCAAAGACTATACCAAGCCTCTAAGCTCAGAAGGAGTTTCTATCCCCAATTGTACAGACTAAGTACAAGAGTGTCACTGTAAATACCTTATATTTAAATAGATATGTAACAAAATGGAAGCTAATGTTTGATGCTAAATTGCATTTGTTGTTACAAGGTTGTAGGTGAAAGCAGCAGACTGTTTGGCTGCAATCCACACAGACTAATATACATATTATTCGTTTAAACCAGGCTGAAAATGAGATGGAAGTTAGCATCCCTGGGAGCTAAATCATAAATTTGAAGGCTTTCTCAAGTTCGACGGTTGAACCAGTGAGGCAGAAATACTGTAAGAACAGATTCAATCACGCTACTTATGATTTATTCCAGGTTAAATAACTGTCATTAGTGCTTTTACATCTGAAAGCATTCCTGATTTTTGTGATGCTGTGCAAATGCTACGTATTTTTGGCATACTAGATAGTTAACCTGGCTCAGATTGCAACTGAATTCAAAATGTGTGAGATTTTTATTATGTTGCCATTTAAATTCAGTTCAGGCTATCCACTTTTAGCTATCCAAGATTCCTTTCAAGAAACAAAACAAAACAGAAAATTTGTTTCTTCCTAATGCAGTTGGAGCAACCAGTAGTTCACAGTCCACTGCCATTTTCTTTTCTTCTGTCCCTTCAAGAAAACAATCTTGAGTTCTTCTGTACATTGACATTAAATCCTGTTGCTTGCATTTGCAATTCACCCTCAGATTTGGGCCACATTTTCACCTATTGTTGACTCACATAAGAGAAAATGGAAGGTAATTATTTTTGGAAGGAGCAAACTTCCAGAACTAGATAGCCCTTTGAAGGAATGACGCCCTTCATAGCTAATCAAAAAGAAATCAAAACCACCAGATGTTTCTTTATGTTTGATTTCCTAGGAAGTGTTGAAAATTTAATTCAGCAACAATGCTCATAATGCAATGTGCATAATGCATTTTAATTTAGGTTCAAGAATTCTTATTTGCCAAAATATTATGGCTATATTATGCTATAAGCGTTTAAGCAGTATCCCCTCCTGAAGTCAAACAGGCAGGCAGGTAAAAATTGTTGTTTCAGTTTTCCATGTGAAGGTGATTCTCAGCAAATAAACTCTTGAGCTTGAATTCAAGTTATATTTTATGAGGACTGCAGCACTTCCCCTACCCTCTCTTTTTAAAAAGCAATCTGTTGTCATGAAGAGAGATAAAAAAAGTTATATTCAATTTCTAAAATCCTTTCTTCCGCACTGTCAGAGTTTTCTCATATTTTTTAAAATCTCTTCTAGGTTGACCTTTATATACTATTCTGAGTGTACTTATTGCCATGGTATTGAAGTGTTTTTCAAGTTTCTTCAAGCCCAGAAGAGTGTTTTCTAAATCAGCTGCTTGTTCACTAAAGAGAGCCAGTCAGGTCCCTAGTAAGTGTTCACAAGCAATTCAAATTTTATAATGTAGTAATTTTTCCAGCAGGCACTGAAGTGAGGCTGTAAATGTCTTCTATCTGCAGCCTATCAAAAAGTTATGACACTAATTAAAATAAATTGGGATTGGATTTAAATGACTGGCCTAGGATGAAAGTATGTAGTATGTTACTGAGATACTTTATGTATTGTGCAGCTTTCTGATTTCCATTTTTTATTATACAGAGATTTTTTTAAAAAACTTGTGTCATACTGATCTAGATTACCAAAACATCAAGAGGTGAACACAGATTATAAGTAGCTAAACCAAATGCTTAAACTTCCAGCGAGAACAAGACATGATCAACTCTGCAAGTTGGTACCATAGAAAATTTTCTGACCTCTTTGCTTGCCTAAAAATGCTGAACTAAAATTATCTCCAAAACCGGAACTCTACATTTTGTAATTAAATTCTTCTAAAGGCTTTCAAGTCCCTGAAGTTAGCCTAGGTTATTGTTACAGTTTACATTTCTATAAGCACAGTAAGAATGGGAGGTAAGTTTATCACTCTAAGAAAAATTTTACTATTGAAAAAGTGGAGGATTCTTATTTGCCTTAATAATGCTGCTGCACAAACAGACACAGCAGTGGACCAGCATCATTCTTTCATATCTTTGTCAGCAATGTGGACAGTGGCATCTAGTGCAAGCTGGGTAGTGCTGTCTACAGTCTGGAGAGAAGGGATGCCATCTAGAGGGACCTTGACAGGCTTGAGAGGTAGGCCAATGCCAACCTCATGAAGTTCAACAAGGCCAAGTGCAAGGTCCTGCCCCTGGCTTGGGGCAATCCCAAGGACAAATACAGGTTGGGCAAAGGCTGAATTGAGAGCAGCCCTGAGGAGAAGGACTTTGGGGTGTTGGTTGACGGGAAGCTGAACGTGAGCTGGCAGTGTGTACTTGCATCCCAGAAAGCCAACCGTATCCTGGACTGCATCAAAAGGAGCGTGGCCAGCAGGTTGAGGGAAGTGATTCGCTCTCTCTTCTACTCCCTTGTGAGACACTACCTGCAGCACTGTGTTCAGCTCTGGAGACCCAAGCACAAGAGGGACATGGATCTGCCAAAGCAAGTCCAGGATAGGGCCACAAAAATGTAGTGAAAGGACAAAGGAGAATGGTTTCAAACTGAAAGAGGGGAGATTTAGGTTAGACATTAGGAAGAAATTCTTTACTATGAGAGCAGTGAGACACTGGAACAGGTTGCTTAGAGAAGCAGTGGTTGCCCCATCCCTAGAAGTATTTAAGGACAGGTTGGATGAGGCTTTGAGCAACCTGTTCTAACAGAAGATGTCGCTGCCTATAGTAGGCAGGTTGGAACAAGATGATCTTTAAAGTCCTTTCCAACCTAGCCAGTATATGAATCTATTTATATTTTTGAAAGGGGAGAAAAAAGATCCCAGATGGTGACAGTGAAACAGCTGATTTTAGAGGGGTTCTTAGAAAACAACAGAACTATTAGATGCTCCATACTCTGGGGAAAGCGAGGCGGATTGTCATTGACATCAGTCAGAGTGATGTTCACGGTTGTGGTCCCTGATAGTCCTCCCATCTGGCCTCCCATGTCTTTGGCCTGGATGACCACTTGATACTGTTCCCTGTTTTCTCTGCTCATGTCTGGCAAAGCAGTCTTGATTACGCCTTAGAGAAGAGAGAAAAAGGAGAGAAAGTTGAAGTGAAGCACCACCCACTTTAATTTCAGTGGGTACAAATGGATATAAACAAAAGCACAGATGTTCATTCATAGCCATCAACACAAGGTATACTGTAATAAGCCTTTCAGTCTATGGCTGATATAATGTGATTTTAAGAAAAAGGGAATTAAATGTAACAGAGACATTATTCATTGTTTGTGATGTGCTAAATCAATCTAGTTATTCTTTTAATGACAAAAATATAAACATATTTGTTGAATCAATTAAATTTTTTGCTATCATGCCCAGTTATTATTTTAATGCATTATGTGATTTCCAGTCCCAGTGAGGTCTTGATATTATAGTACAGGCTGAACTCTTTTATACTCTAGATTAATTCTTTTGGACTGCAATAGATCATATATTTTAATGCCAAGTGATGGGCACTGTAAATCATCTAGAACTATAGATAATAAAAGAACTGGATAAGACTGTAAAATTAGTGTTGGACAATCTGTTTTGGGTGTCTGATCTCAAGAGTTTCAAAATGCAATATAATTGTATCAGACTCTTATACAGCACACAAAGAGAGTAGGATCCTAAGGTAAGAAAATTAAAAATCCCATACCCCAAACTGAGAAATTACTTAAACCCTCCCAGGATCCAGAGCCCAGAAAACCTTTTCTTATTTAGAGGTGTGGTGGCTTTGCAAGGTTGAAGAAACTTGGTAAAATGCAGGAAAAACCTAAAGCAATGCTTGCTAAGTCTTATGAACAATAGGATAGGGTATTTGGAGTTGGGAAGAGTGGTGGTGGTTGTTTCTTTTTTGAGACCAAATTATGGATTATAGATATGCAAAAGTCACAAAAGTTTTTTTTTTTCTTAGTGTCTTTTCCTTATCTGATTTCCTGCACAACAATGAAAAGGGCTTCCAGGCATGCCTTGCAATTTAAAGGCATAAATGCTTCTTGCTTCATTTCTAATAGCTATTGGGATCAGAGTACAATTTCAGAAAGCATCTTGAATTAAAAGTTGTCAGTGGTCAAGAATCTAACACAAACTTTTAGAAATAATTGAACAAACAGATGGAATTCCCACAAATTGGTGTAAAATAATCTTATTTTCATGACTCTTTGTATCCTCTAAAATATCCTACACCCTTTCTGAACTGGTGACTTTTACACTTATCAGTCTCCTTCCAGATGCTACCACGCTAAGTAAAATAGTTTATCTTCTGCAATAATATTATTTTGACATTTTAATTGTGATTTCAGTTTTCATTTAGAAAATGTGTATCAGCTTTGTGGCAAGCCACATACCATAGACTTATTCCAATGTTTAAATGTAAATGAAAAGTGTCTTGATCCCTGCATCACACCTCTGTCATTGCAAAACAGACTGAATGAATCGCTAACCTGTTTCTGGATCCACTGAGAAATATGGCTGTCCCTGGAGAATGCTGTATACCACTTTGGCACTGTTTCCATAGTTGACATCATCAGCATCTGTGGCTGTCACTTGAATAACAGATGTACCTAAATGGATACAAAAAAAGATTTCAAGATGGCACCTACTTCTTGTAAACCAGATACCATTGTTTCAGTATTGAATTCAGCAAAAAATTGAACAGCAACTGGTGTTCATCCAACAAATCCAGTGTTATCGTACCCAAGCAAACAGTAGAATAAAATCTAAAACTAAAATCATTATCACTTAAGATTCAAGCTTCAGGTACACAGGAGGGACTGACATGTGTCTGAAACCAAACACAGCATTGGGTGCTTTGGTGATCACATAGATTTCAAACTGTTGACTTTAGGATAGGTAACTGTGGTGTTTAAAGTACCATTATGATTCTTAACTTTGGCTTACTAGTAAATTAAACTAAAGCAAATTTCCCAATACTCATTTTTTTGCTTAGATGACCATCTCCAAATATCTGAAGTCAGACTGAAGAAAATATTTTGTCTCAACCAAACTAATTTTTAAGATTATTTCAAAAAAGTTAGCTTGGTTTTACAATAAGAAATTCTGGAATTTGCTTTATTTTGTTTTTTTCTTTTGACCGAAGTTATTCCTCTATTGGCAAATAATTGCCATTAAACTACAATTACATTTTCTCAACATTCAATTATTTTGTATGAAAATGCCTCACCCATGTCCTGTGATCACAATGAGGAGAATATAGGCTATATGGAATTAACAACATTGTGAGCCAGTACATTTGGTATAGTTTACAGATTAGAAGCAAACAGAAGCTTCTGTAAAGAGTTCCTTATAAAACATATAAAAGAACAAAACTGCTCTTCACAAGCTTTTCTTTCTAAGCAATTTTAAAGTTGTCAGGATACTTTTTGCTAGCACAATCTGGAGCCTCTATGGAGAAACACAGGCAGCCCAATAGCTAAAAGGGTAAATGTTCTTCAATTCCTTGCCAAGGGCAGAAGGCCAGCTGAGAAGCTCTTTATCCTATTTTTGGCTGGGTATTTTCTATGCTTTACTATTTGTTATACTTTCCGTTATACTTTCCTTATCAGAAAATTTCTAGTGAGCACTGTCCATTTAAGTAATATAATTTCTTATTTTTTTTTTTCATCACTTACATTCCTCTAGATTGAAATTCACCCAGATAACTCGCAGTCAAGTATGTCTTGACTGTAAATTTAGAAGATACTCATTTACCTGCGACTAATGGAACTAAAGTGAATAAACTCTTCTGTCACTCTTCCTTGTGCATGAAGCATTGGGGAAGTAGAGACCCAGAGTAATCAAAAGAGATTTATGAAAGCACACATTACTATTAGGTCCTGTTAGATGCATCTATTTTCTCACAGTACATAATACCACTTAACACATAGGTTTTATCTACATAATAGTAAAAATTCCAAATATTTCAGGTTGTCTGAACATCATGACAAGAGGGGTGGATTACTTCTTTCTCTGTAACAAACCATCAGAATAAAGCTGTGGATCTGCTTTGTCACAGCTCATCAAAATCTGAAGAGGATTTTTGCCATCAACAATCTAGATTACTTTTTGCCAGGTTAAACAGTTGGAGGTCATCTATGTGCCAAGATGAACTGCAAGGAAAATCCTGAACAAATGAATTTTTAAGAACAACCTATCACTAACAGTGTCCAGTGGAACTGCTTATCTGGATAAAAAATTAAGGCTGAGTAATGTAATGTTCTATCAGTCCTATCTGCTTTCAAAAAAGATAATAAACTAAATCCCGTGCCTCCTTGAGACTAACAGGGAAAGGGGAGTCATTATCACTGCCTAGCTTATAAAAAATGTAGAAATGATCAGTAGAATCATGCTTACACTATGTGCCACTGTATCATCTAGAAGTTACGAATCAAGGGAAATTTATATGTTAATCCCATCCTACCCCCAAAAAATCCTCAAAATATTTTCATCAGGAAAACTTACTGCTGTTCTCCTGATCTAGGCAGTGTCTTTGAGCTGGCACAGATGTTTGAGTGTGGTCATAACAGCTCTGAATGTGTGTTGTTTCTTTCCCTGACATACTGGTTCGATTTAAAAGAAAATATACATCAGAATGTATATTTTTGTTTCCTGAGATTCAAGTGCCATATGATTATGATTACTGAGGAGATCATAGAAACTGTAACCCTGCAGAAATTTTGGAGGCTACTACCAGATTATTCTAATGGAACTTATATAGAATGAGATCTTATTATAGTTTACAAATTATTGACATTTTCTTATTTGTCAAACTTTGTAGAGTGGTGAAAAAATAGAGTTACAACAGCTACTGCTTCCTAGTAAACTAACAGTACAATCACGAAAAACAATTAACAAGTATATATTTAGAAAATTTTTTGTCAGTATGCAGTTCACTCTCTTCTCTGCCAACAGTCTGCTGTATTATAAAATAGAACAAATTGTCCTCTCCTCATGGACAATAGACAATGTTTGTGCAGCTTTTTTTTTTTTTTTTTTTTTTTTTTAAATTTGGAAAGAAACTTCTGTTAGCTTTTGCGGTCTGAAAAGCATGTGAACTCAGTAATGAATAGTAAAATAAATGGTAATAATGCGAAACCAGTTTGGATCTTTTAAATTGAAGACAACTATGCCCTATCCTCTCCCCTACCTGAATAGTACCCACAGCATCTGGATGTATTTTTTCATTTTTTATTTATAGTCTAGATTGCCTCACAAGCAGCCTTTATCCAGTATTTGTCAGCAGAAGTCAGCATATTTTAAAATACAAATCCAGATGCTATGTCAGAAACTAGAATTTTTCCACAGATGCTAACATGAGCAGGAACGAAGTAGAACCTGGAAAGAATTGAGGATGGGGAGAAGGTGTTTTACTTTCTCTATTTGTTTCTCACCATCCAGCTCTATTTTTAATGGGTAATAAATTAAATTAATTTTCCCAAATCAAGACTGTTTTGCCCCTGATGGTAATTGGTAAGTGATCTCCCTGTCTTCATTTCAATTCATAAGCATTTCCTTCTAATTTTTTTCACCTGTCCTGTTGAGGAGAGAGAGTGAGAGGGCAGTAGGGTGAGCCTCTGGCAGCAAACCAAGACCTAATATACCACACAAGCAAACTGGTGTGAAAAATGATGGAGAAAATGTGGCAGAGTACAGTAACAGTCTAAGGGGTGAAAACGTCACAAAAAAAAGTGACCTTCAATTCAAGCTTACTTAGCAAGCCTATCCCATCTCAAAATGTGAACTGAATCTCTGAGTTCTCAAGAGATATGTCTAATATTTTTTCGCTTTGTTTTGAGGTTGGATTTTTTTTTTTTTTTGTTTAGATGAATTCTCAGTACTGCTTTCACATAGCATTGAGATTGACTTGTCTCTCAAAGATTTTCCCCAAGTCTGTATATAATAAAGAAACAGAAGTTTCCTGAAAGCATTGATTTTGCCAAGCTTTATGAGTGCTTAAACATACAGGGTAGGGGGCTTGTTTGGTTTTGTGATTTGTTTTTGTGGTTGGCCTGGGTTTTTTTTTGTTTGTTTGCTTAGATGTACATTTGTGTCAAGCATTTTGACAACACATCCATGGTGGATAGAGTCCTAATATAAGGGCAAAAAAATACAGAAGCATGATTGTGCAGATAGCCTGAGAGAAGACAACTAGTCTTAATCTGTGCAAGAAGTGTCTTTGTATGTGTATCTGTGTGTGGGTGTGTATGAGTACGTATGCATGTATGTGCATGTAAGAATGTGGAGTCCAGAAAGGAAAATTGAATTAGAGAGAACATCACTCCGTATCTGGGGCAGTGTAACTCAGTGTCAGAACTGACTCCCACTAACACAGATTTCCGGAAATCATAAGGAGTGAGACATAAATTTGAAAAAGAATTTGAAATAAGAGCTCTTCTCTGAATTTTGTTTAAAATACTTCCTATTTTTTTCATTAAATTCAATCTTTGAAAGAGTCCCTCTGGTAGAATTAGGGCTTAGAGCATGACATCAGAGTGCATTGCAAAGCTGAATTAAATAGCTTACAGAGGAAAAGAGGTCTTCTACTAGAAGAGATTAAAATGTACGTTTTGCTACCTTTTCATTTAAAGCCATACTCTTCAGCATGCAACTCATGTTCTTATTTGGCTCCTTTAGCTAACATGAATTAGAACAGCTTCTGACAGAAGAATATATCTGTGTCTTTTTGAAAATGCTGCTTTTACTGATAACTTTTTCTGTAACCTTCATTTTGAACAGTAATCTCCATCTTGGGTGAAGAAACTGAGCAGATTATGTTGTTAGCATTGTATGTTTCAAGATTCCACCATGAATATTGGATGAAAAATGACAGATAGTGATTAAATATCATTTAGAACCATGACATTTCTTTTCCGAAGTGAATTCTGTAATTTGAAAAAGCATTTTGAGCTCAATTTTGACATATTTTTATAAAAGTAGGATTTCAGATCAATTCAAAATTTTGATTTTTTAAAAAAATGCTTGATTTGGACTTTGGCCTTCTCATATAAAGTTTTCAAGAGATAATTCAGAAATTAAAAAAAAAATCCAGAAGTGCCGAAACAGGATGCTTTTTACATTACCAGCCAGCTTCCGTTCTATTTTTTCTCAAGTCAACTCCTGTCAAAACTGGCAGTTATTGAGAAGTTCCAATTTTTACAGATAATTTGTGTGTATGTATGTGTATCTGGCTCCATTTAAGAAAGGGCTCCACTCAAAGCAGAAAGGCTCTTTGGTTTTCAGAAATAGAAGGCCAGCTGGGGTAAGTGGAGAGGTAGGAAGGACTTTATCTCCCTAAAGAAGAAGCTCTTGAGCTTGTTTCCTGTTTTCAAGCATAATGACAATATCTCTCATTCATTACATTTATTCATTGAGAGAAGATTTTAGAAGTGGATTACTTTTACAAGCTGAAAAGATTTGGGAGAGCTCTGGAAAACCTCTGGAGGCAAAATTAAAAATTTTGTTGGCTAAAATCCAAAGGAAGATAAATGGACAGACAGTTAGCTCAGACAGCGTGGCTCCAAGGATTATTTTCACACGGAGATATTATGGAGATGCTCCTGCTGATGACACGCGTGAAATTTTAAGCGATTTTCAGAAAATCCGAAAACTATGAAACCACTTTTGCTTTTGAGAGCAGGTTTTTCTCTCTGGATAGAAATCTATGCTTAGAAGATAAACTGGAGAAATTCTGAACTAGGAGCAGTCACGTGGCACTACCTGAGCCTAAAATGCTTAGGAATATGAAAAATTCACCAACAAGGATCTCATTACTGCATAAGTTGGACTATATCAGCTCAGGCTGCTTTCAATACAAAGATTAGGGCTAAATAAGGTTGAGATATGACTATTACGCTTTGACTCAAAACCATCTCTACATAGAAAGCTTAAGGGATAGGAAACTGCAAGGTAAAGTTTGCTCTTCTGTACATAAACACAATTTGATGAAGGAACCTAACTCGAAGGAGCAATAACACTGGAAAATTAAGAAGGTGCTAAAAATGCAGTTAAGCCATATGCATTGAAAAGAATTGTATAAAAATAAGAAAAAATATAGGACAGAAAAGTTGGCATAAAACAGGAGATGTAATAGTTCATAAATCGCATTATATAAAATTGATTATTTTCACCAGTCTGCTGTATAAGTATGAGGTGAAACAATTTCACTTGAAAACATGCTTTCTCTTATTTTTGATTGTATATAATCTCACATAGTGACTGGTCTAGAAGTCAGGCTAGAGGTGCTAGCTCCTGTAGATGGCTAGTGGAAATAATTCTCATAATTCCTTGTGTGTGTTGTGCTTTGGTGTTTTGAGGTTTTGACCAATGCTTCCTTTTTTATGACACGATTATGTCACATTTTGGATTGTGTTATTAGTTCTTGCATTGAAAAAGTAAGTATGTATTAATGACTGTCTCACCACATAGAAAGATGAAATGTAACTGAACTGCTCTGTCTTTAATATGCCAGAAATGTTTCTTGGGGTAGATTTATTGCCAGTAATAACAATGCATACACCATTGTAACATAATGTCTGAAACTGAAACGGGAAAGAAGGGCTAAAACTGAACGAAACCTCAAGCCCCTGACTTCTAGCAATTCAAGACCTTGACGCAGTAACTTTAGTTTTCTTTGGCAGCAATTGCAACTGTTAAGTCCATCAGGCGCTCTGGGTGAGAATTTGAAAAGCATTATGGATGCAATAACTTGAAAAATAACAAGAATGAGAATTAGTCTGAAGTACAGGTAGGCGAACAGCTCTCTGTGTTTATTCTTTTGGGAGCTTTTTTACTTCCTCACCATACAGCAAGTCACTTCTGATACAACACTGGTGATGTGAAATGGCAGAACTGGGACAGAGAAAAAGTAGTCACTTTTTCAAGGATTAATGTTAACTAGCTTTTATATTGTGCTTCTTAGTGACTAAAGAGCTATGGTACAAAATGATCTGCCATCTATAATAAATGAACTGCAGTTTAATAAACTTCAGTTTGTTCAACATGGCGTAAAAACTTAAAAATTAGAAAATTTCTTTTAGGCAGAGCAATTATCTGCAGTCTATTTTAAAAAATAAATTAAAACAAAAGATCAAAATAACTAATTGCAAAATGATCCTCAAATTTTCTATTCAAAATAGCAGTAAAACTCACCAGTAGCATTTTTCTGGGCCTGGAGGTTCTATGCATATGGTAAAGTTGTACCAACTAGAATTAGATGTTAATGAAAGCAGTCTGATGAAGGAGCAATAAATAACACCATAATATGTCAGTTAAATACCTTGATTGCTCTTTCTCTGGCTACAATGCTTTTAAGGAATACATGGATTTAGGCCTGTTTTATGGACTGACAGCTGCCATTCATGGCAGGTCAGTCACAGGAACTCTACCACTAGTTTCCTTTATAAAGAAAATCTGGTGATCATGGCCCCTTGCCCGATCTTAATTTCTGAATACTCCAAAAGATGGAAAAACCTTTTAGCTGGTTTTTATTATAATCTTAGGAAAATCTTGTCCCCATTGACACTAGTAAGAGAAGTAGAAGTTTGCAAAGGCTGCAATGCAGTTATATATTGATTAAATATCTCAATTCATAGCCAACAGTTCCAACCAAGTTTTCAGTTCTATTTTATAATTTTTAGTTCCTAAAATAATGAAACAATCATAAGGATGTTATTTTATCACTACTTTCAGGGTGCTGTTAAATGGTGTTTTCTGCTTTGCCCTTTTCTCAAAAATAGTTACCTGAGGTCCTCTGTACAATCTCTAAAGGGTTTCACTTAACAGCAAAAAAGTAATCTTATAAACAAACACTTTTTAATAATTGCTATCTTTAGGGCTAAACTTTCAGGTTCTGATGTACATGGCTGCACATCAAGATTCTTATCATTGTGAAAACTTGAAGATGTGAATTTTGTAAAGTATTAAGAGAAATACAGTGGTTACGATGAGAAATGATGTAACTTCTCTTGTTCCATGTACTTAGCAAAATATAAGTTTGTTTCAGTGGGAATAATATGAAGTAGTTTTTCAAATAATCAAGAATTAGACAAGATAATCCAGGATAAGACTTTTCTTTTTCTCAACTCTGTGAAGGCTGTGTATGACACAAAATTTCCAAACTTGCTATGTGGTTGTCAAGAAGTAAAAATGGTGATGTATACTAGAATTCAAGCTGAACTGTTAATTGAACAATGAAAACCACACATGCGGCAACTGCCATTTCTGTAATTAATCTTCTGCCTTGCCAGAAACTTATTATCAATTCTCATACCTATTTTCATTATTTAATTAAAAGAAACATTGTCTTTCATTTCTGCAATATATATGAACATATATATCTACTATATATATATATACACACATATATATATGTGTGTGTATATATATAGGCACATTTTAAGTGACAAATTTACTTATTTAGCAATAGTCTATCCCTTCTAGACATTCATAGTCCTTTCACTTCAATAGAGAGTAATTTGATGGTGTTTGTTAAGGAAAACAGTGGACTTCTTTGAGGGGAGTAATGCTCCTTTCCTGAACATGCTACACTTAGGCTGGCCATCTGTTATTGTTAAACCATTTGTAATAAAAGTAGTCCTAATCAGTCAGATTCCAATGAGACGAAGCTTTCATTTCTCAATAGCCCTAATAAAACTGAGTTATAGAGGTGGAGGAGGATAGCTCACAAAATGTGGTACACGGGAAAAATTAAGAGGTAGGAGACTGGACCTTTGTTTTGTGATAAATTGATTCATTTCATGAGACTGTTGCCTCTTTGGAAGACTGAAAATTATGTCAAAACATCTTTATGTACACCGAAATCTGTTCTGTGACTTCTTTGCCTCAGTCTTTACTGGCAAATGCTCTGACCACACCACGCAAGTCTTGGAAGGCAGATGCAAGGACTGTGAGAATGAAGACCCTGGGACCACTGTAGAAGAGGATCTGGTTCGAGACCATCTTAGGAGCATGAAAGCACACAAGTCCATGGGACCTGATGAAATCCATCTGCAGGTCCTGAAGGAGCTGACAAATGAAGTTGCTAAGACACTGTCCATTATATTTGAAAAATCATGGCAGTCAGGTGAAATTCCCGACAACTGAAAAAAGGGAAATATAACTCCCATTTTCAAGAAGGAGAAAATGGATGAGCCAGGGAATTACAGATCAGTCAGCCTCACCTCTGTGCCTAGCAAAATCTTGGAGCAGATTCTCCTGGAAGGCATGCTGAGGCACATGAAAAACAACAAGGTGCTTGGTGACAGCCAGAATGGCTTCACTAAGGGGAAATCATGCCTGACCAATCTGGTGGCTTTCTATAATGGAACTATGGAACTGATGGACAGGGGTAGAGCAGTTGGTGTCATCTACCTGGACTTGTGCAAAATGTTTGACTCTGTCTCACATGATATCCTAGTCTCTAAATTGGAGAGACATCAATTTGATAGGTGGACCACTCAGTGGATAAAGAACTGTCTGGATGGCAGCACGCAATGAGTTGTGCCCAATGGTTCAATATCCAGCTGGAAGCCAGTAACGGGTGGTGTCCCTCAGGGATTGGTGTTGGGACCGGTCTTGTTCAACGTCTTTGTTGGTGCCATGGACAGTGGGATTGAGTGTGCCCTCAGGAAGTTTGCCGATGACATCAAGCTGAGTGGTTCGGTTGATACGCTGGAGGGAAGGAAGGAATGCCGTCCAGGAGGACCTTGACATGCTTGTGAGGTGAGCTGGTGCCAACCTGATACATTTTAACCATGCCAATTGCATGGTCCTACACCTGGGTGTGAGCAATCCCAGGCACAGCTACAGGTTGGGCAGAGAAGAGATTGAGAGCAGCCCTGCGGAGAAGAACTTGGGGGTGTTGGTCAATGGAAAAATGAACATGAGCCAGCAGTGTGTGCTTGCAGCCCAGAAAGCCAACCATATCCCAGGCTGCATCAAAAGGAGCGTGACCAGCAGGTCGAGGGAGGTGATCCTGCCCCTCTACTCTGCTTGCGAGACCTCACTTGGAGTGTTGTGTGCAGTTCTGGTGTCCTCAACATAAAAAGGACATGGAACTTCTGGAACAAGTCCAGAGGAGGGCCACGAGGATGACCATGGGACTGCAGCACCTCCTGTATGAAGATAGGATGAGAAAGTTAGAGCTGTTCAGGCTGGAGAAGAGAAGGCTGCGTGGAGACCTCATAGCAGCCTTCCAGCATCTGAAGGGGGTTTATAGGGATGCTGGGGAGGGATTATTCATTAGGGTCTGTAGTGAGAGGACAAGGAGTAACGGGGTTTGAACTTCAACAGGGGAAGTTTAGATTGGATATGAGGAAGAAATTCTTTATTGTGGGGGTGGTGAGACACTGGAATGGGTTGCCCAGGGAAGTTGTGAATGCTCCATTGCTGTCGGTGTTCAAGGCCAGGTTGGACATAGCTAGCCTTGGTTGATATGGTTTAGTGGGAGGTGTCCCTGCCCATGGCAGGGGGGTTGGAACTAGATGATCTTGAGGTCCTTTCCAACCCTAACTATTCTATGATTCTATTTACACATGCTAGAAATACGTAGGAGTTATAAAGAAATAGGGTAAAATCCCACAAACAAACCTCAAACTAATCTGCCTTCATGTTTTACTTTCAAAACAGATGCATGCATGCTTTTGTTAGAATGATTTAAAAATATAAACCTAACATTTTATGCTCAGCTGCCTAACATTTACAACTAAAACATATATTCAGACATTGAGAAAGCTGCCTTTGTTTTTTAAAACTGAAAAGCTTATATCTACAGAATATTAGACTAAATAAGCATTCTAGATGTGCTTTGTTTACCAGAATAAAAAAAAAAAAATGAAATAATACTTCTCAATATGATTTGTAGATGTATTTTATGTCTACATATAACTTGTTCTCAAATAGATTCAACTTATATCTAGTTAATTACAATTCCTGACTTAGATCTGTGTATCCAGTCTTCCCAGCCTACATTTGAGAAATCCTATTCTCAAAAATCATTTAAATGAAGAAAAGGATTTTTTTTAGGCACCTAAAACTAAACAAGTGGTTTAACTACATGGTGTCAGGAAAGGATCTTGTGCAATCGTCTAATATGGAAACGTTAACGTTATCACTTTAAGAGCATGGTCTGCCCTTAGACAGCAGGTAACCTCCACTACCACTACTACTAATTATGTTTTAGTTTTAATAAAGGGTATAACACATGTATGCCTCTATTTGTAATGATCCTTCTGATAAAGACACAGGTGTTCCTAGTATTTCTAATGTTAATTAGTCCCAGCTATTCCAGTCCTTCATACCAGCAGTTCAATTGCCACATCTTCATTATGGTCACATAAGTGTGAGGGGGGGCTCATCGCATCTCCTATTCTGTAGCTTGTCTAAAGGAAGCAAAATTATTTGGTGGCTGGTAGCTGCAAGAGCTCACAAGGAAATAAATTAGGTGCCTGTAAACTCGCATCATGCATAGGGACTCAATATTTACAGTGGCTCTGAAAATAGTTTTCATATGGGTGTGAATTGGAATACGTTTATACTGAAGGGTTTATGTTTGCATCAGGAGGTATATATACTGGCTGAAGCAACATGGCTGTTCCTTGCTGCTTTCAGAATGTCAGTAAGAATTTTACTTCTTTAGGTGTGAAGCCATAAAAGATGAAAGGACCTTGGTTTAACATCCTACTGGAAGGACAACATCTCTAACAATGCAGAATATATCCCATTGCACCACATTGCAGTATAAACAAAAGTGCTAAGTAAAGAAGCCAGGCCCATTATGCTGTTCAGCAATTATAATGTTACAGTTGAATATCTACAAAAGGAAGGAAAGTGGATACAAAAACAATTTTTAGTGTAAATATGATACAGGAACTTTAAACATTAATTTCAAGCTTTGATCTGGAGAGGTTCATGCCTCTATTTTTTTGTTTTGTTTTGTTCTCAGTGTGCAGAGGTCATAGAAAATAATACATTTTTTGTAATAAACTAGCCAGCCAAACAGCATTCCATTGCATTATTTCAGAGAGATGTAAAGGGGAGTCACATGAAACATAGCCTGAAAATTCCATTTGGCAGGAAGACTACCAGCCCAAAGGTGCTGTGATGTCCACTGCTACGACAGCTGAACACATTTTGACATATGTATGGAATAAAGCTGTCGTAATCTTCCAATAATTAGTGGGAAAAATGAGACATATAGAGATGAAATGAGTTTGTGGTCACCTTGAAACTGCATCTCCAAAGTTTTCAAAGCCTGAAGTCCCATATAGTGCTTAAAAAGTAACCTTTCCTGTTTACTAATTGCAACATTTGAACTACTGTCATCTTATTTCTCACTACAAGAAATAGTTCAGGCCAGAATCTCGAGAAAGGTGAGCAAGTAGAGGTTTATGGGGGCTCAGAAGAGGTTATAAATTTCTAACAGTGAGTTGATAGGAGCTCAGTTCCCACAGGACAGAAATATGGGAATTAATTGTACCTTCCTCTGTTTCTTGCAAGTGCTAGCTACCTTTACTTGCCAACAACACTTCTACAAAATCCCGATTATTTTTTTTTTTCTAGTATCAAGAGCGAACAGTTACTCACTGGGGGTGAATAGACAATTCTGGTTTAAGACTTGTGGTGTCTTCTCCTCTCCCCCCAAAAGAAAAACAATAAGAAAGAATGTGAGAAGTCCTGTTTAGAAAATATGAGGATTTTGTAGCTGAAGAAAAATTAGTATTTCAAGTGATTTTTTAGCTGAGGTTACATACTGCTGGATGAAAGAATCTCTCCTGCTTTTACTTGCTGATACTTTGCATGATCCTGTCACTACCCTAAAGCCCGTTCTGGAATCTAACCTCATATGATCTGACCTAGGGAACAAAAATAGTGAAAAAAAGAGCGTTGACATGTACAATACATTTCTAATGATTTAGGTCCTTGAACTTTTCTCTTTGGGGTTTAGAGGGACAGTGGATAATGCATAAGACAGCACAACTAGGAACAGAGATGACAAGAGTGTCACTACTTTTGGCTGTAACGTGAGGTCTGCTTATCTGAAATGTTAAAATCTTCTGTAAAGCTTAAATTTGTGAATGATTTAAATTCTTCAGAAGCACTGCTTTGAATCTTGTTAATTTCTGTCCCTCATTATTCTGAATGTGCAGTCTCAGGTTTTTTTCAAGTGCAAGATTAATATATTCTGCATAAACTTTAAGGAAACTACGGTATTTCTGATGACATATGAGAAATTTCCCAAATTTTATAAACATTAATTCTTCATTGAAGTTCTCTCTTTGCCTTCACAAATATGTATACATAATATATGCATACTAGCGATATGTGATTACTTGTATTATTTTTTTTTTAAGTTATTTTCCTCAGTCAGTAACAAGGAATATCGTAGCATCACTAACGTTTAGAATGATTTATGTAAAGTTATATATTAACAAAATTCTGAAGGAGAAAAAATAATATATGTATTAAAGTTTACTTTTGATTCCATATGTTATGTTTGCATGTTGAATAGAGCTGTACAATTATAATAAACCCAAAATGTTATTGTTAAAAATCAGTTGCATTGCTTGTTTGAAACCAAAAAGGAAACTACTGCTTTTCATTTAGATCAGAATGTAAGATTATTTATTTCTTGATATCTCATAATTATTTGGGAGTGTTGTAAAATAGCAGATTTTCCTCTGAGGATGGTTTCATTCTGTTTCTTGAAGAGCCAAAATATGCTGCCCTATTATATACATAACTATAAAAATGATAGAATAATTTAAGGGAAAAAAAAGAAAAATTATGATCTTGTCTGTTGCATTGGTTGTTTTGTTTTGATTTTGTTTCGATTTTTAAACTGGAAATATAAAATTTTCAAGTGCCCATTCATACTCTTCTGAAGAAATTTTGCCTCATGCCAAACACAAGATATTTATGAAGCATTCCATATACTTTTTTAATAAAAATGCAGCAAGTCAATCGTAAACAAAAATGCTATGCACTATTCTAACAGAATGCATGATGAAAACTGACAAAACCCTAAAATACCCCAAATTTCTTGGAAAAAAAACTTTTACATTTTAATCTGTTAAACAGAAAGTAGCTTTGTCTTTTTCACATTGATGGTTTATTTTAAGAAACTATTATGAGGCACAGAACTCTTATATTTCATCTTTTTGCTGTAAGGGCTTTTTTTCCATTCTAAAGATTTGTATAAAAATAAAAATGTATAAAATTAAAAGGCTAAAAATATTACATTTTAAAAAGAGAACCATATGCAGATTCTGACAGTTACAGAGATTTTGAAATTCTTGAGTTAGGGTGGCAAATTGAAATACAATTGTTAGAAGTATTCTAGCTACAGAATTTCTGACATCATGCTTAGTTTGACTAAAAGAAATTCTGATACTCCATTTTAACTATAGAATGTAAAATATGAATTTGTGGATAAAATATTTATTTGAAAAATATCTTTCTCTTAAAGCAAATTAAACAATTCATTTTAAAATAGAGTATAGGCTAGCAAATAGCATTCTGAAATTGTGCAAGTCAGGAAAACACTTTTCATAATCTTTGCTTTCATGGCAAAGTCAAGACAGACACTCATGGTGGGTTTGTCTTTTTTTTTTTTTTATAAGCATCTGAAAGCAGGAAAAACATGCAGGAAGGAAATATAATTATTTCCTGCTGAAATATGAAAGATGAGAGCTGTCTCTATTTAATCTTTTACACACATCTGTAGATTAATGCTTACTGACATAAGCAAACTCAAAAATAGAAAATGTGATGGTTACTGCATTTGGTTCAGTCTTTCTTTCTTTCTTTCTTTCTTTTTCTTTCTTTCTTTCTTTCCTTTCTTTCTTTCTTTCTTTCTTTCTTTCTCTTTCTTTCTTTCTTTCTTTCTTTCTTTCTTTCTCTCTTTCATTCTTTCTTTCCTTTCTTTC
>JAOEHY010028357.1:0-29518 GCA_025447955.1 Psilopsiagon aurifrons
GGAAAAATGAACATGAGCCGGCAGTGTGCGCTCGCAGCCCAGAAAGCCAACCGTATCCTGGGCTGCATCAAAAGGAGGTGACCAGCAGGTCGAAGGAGGTGATCCTGCCCCTCTGCTCTGCTCTTGTGAGACCTCACTTGGAGTATTTGTGTGCAGTTCTGGTGTCCTCAACACAAAAAGGACATGGAACTGTTGGAACAAGTCCGGAGGAGGGCCACGAGGATGATGGGAATTACGAATATAGTCAATTAAAACTAATCATCTCTTATCAAGGCCTATGAGAAACATTCCTTTGCGATGTCCATGCTACGTATCCAAGGCCAACGAATATGCTTCACATATTCCCAGCATTTATGCAAAATCATAGACAGTCAATACCGAAGGGATATAAAGTCAGGAAGCAGAGCAGCCGAGGCCAGTCCCTTGTCTGTGCTATCACTATGCGCTCCATGCACTGCAAGAGCTGCTTGGGGGCTGGAGCAGAGTGCAATACCCCCGGGTCGCCGGGGCCAGGAGCCGGGGCAGCACCCAGGGAGGCAAATCCCATCTCCTGCCCAGATGCACTCTTACTGTACGCGCTGCTTCTTGCTATCGACCCCGCGCTCCTGAGAGAGGCTCCGCCTGCGCCGCCGCACCGCGCCCTGCTCCCGCGGGCAGCTGGACTGGCTGGGTGCGTGCCGCCCCCCGCGGGCGGCAGAGCGGCACCGCCGAGGAGGAGAAGGAGGAGGTGGGCGGGGGGGGGAAGATGATGCCGGCGGTTTCTGGGGCCGGGCGGCTCGTGAGACACAGCCACGGGCGGCCGCTGGTAGAGCCCAGCCGAGCGGCGGCGGTGCGGGGCTGCCCCCTGCCGGAGCGCAGAGGAGCGGTGTCACCGAGGCCGCTGCCGGCGGAAGCGGCGCCGTCCGGCTGCCAGTGGTGCGGCACCGACACCGAGCGCAGGGTCGGCCGAAGGAGGCTGGAGGCACAGCCTGTGGGTTTGTGCGTGCCACACAGCCGTGTGACATCTTCTGTCACAGCAAGCTGGACTGTGCTCACTGTGGGGTTTATTCATGACAGCCAAAATACGTTCAGCTCCACATTTTTGCTTGCTTGGTTTTGGTAAGAGAAGATCAGCTTGCTGGAGTTTGACCATGACTTGTAATGACTTAGAACCACAGAACGGTTTCAGTTGGAAGGACCTTAAGATCGTTTCGTTCCCATCCCTTTGCAATGAGCAGGGACGTCTTCCACTAGACCAGGTTGTTCAAAGCCCTGTCCAGCCTGGCCTTGAGCACTGTCAGGGATGGAGCAGCCACAGCTTCTCTGAGAAACCACCACTCTCACAATGAAGAATTTCTTCCTAATATCTAAACTAAAACTAACCTCTTTCCGTTCAAAGCCATTCACCCTGGTCCTATCCCTACGTGCCCTTGTAAGAAGTCCCTTTGTGGGAGGCTACAGCAGGTCCATGGATTCCCTGACTGAGGGAATGAAGTTAGAACTCAGCCTTGAAGATATTAAAGATAATCCATGAAGAATGAGGCACCAAAGGTATCCAGATGGGAAAGCAGAAGGCATCTGGAGGAGTGAGCGAGTCAAAGAGAGTAACTAACTGCAGAACAAGAGCTTGGCAAGATAACCGACTTTAGTAATGCTCTAAAGTGTCATCCAATAATGCGCTGTGGCTAATTGATGTAACCAATGGCTAAAAGATGCATGTATGCTAGAAATTGTATATAAGCGAGGGTTTGTAATAGTAAAAGAGAACTTCTACTTAATCACCAAAGAAGTGTGTCACATGTCGTTTGTCCATCTCAACCACGACATCCCTCTCCAGATTTCTTGTATAGGCCCCTTTAGGTACTGGAAGGCTGCTTTAAGGTCTTCCCAGGGCCTTCTCTTAATGCTGAACAAGCCCAGCTCTCTAAGCCTGTCTTCATCGGAGAAGTGCTCCACCCTCTGAGCATCTCCATGGCCACTTCTGAGCTCTCTCCTACATGTCCACATGCCTCCTGTGTTGGGGCCTCAGAGCTGGACTTGGTACTGCAGGTGGGGGTCTCAAAAGGGATCAGGAGACCAGCTTTTAAATGAGCTGATCAATGCAGGAAATGTTTTCACGCATTATCACCTGGTACTTTCAGAGCAGCAGTGTGAAGTAAGGCACTACAACATTATTAAAGCAGCAATTTGTTTTTCATCTAACAAGCCCTAACCAGCTGGATTTGCGCGCACCACACAGCACTCCTGTGAGTACAGGAGGGATGTTAGCAGAGGCAGAATTTTGACTATAACATGGGAGGGCTAACAAAATTGCACATAAACAGATTATTTGCTTTTGTTTCTCAGAATCCACCTCTGCTAGCAAGCCTCTCCTGCAACATCACACTCGGTACTGGAAGTGTTACACAGTTTTGGGAGGGTCCCATGAAGTGAGAAACATTAACAACCTATAGCGAAGGTATGTATGGCTGCTGTAGTTTGCAAAGATGACCCTCACTTCATGATAATTCTTTTTAAAAAGCTGAAATCTTTCCACCATAAATAAATGGTGGCATTTTTAAATTGAAGCAGGCCAGATTTCTCAGAGACCTGCAAATTAATATTCTCAGGCATCCCTTCAAGACCTCACACTGATGGCAATAGATTTGGGTGAGTGAGAATGAGAAAAGTAATTAGCCTACGAGACAGTCACAAAACAGACACAAGTGTAGAAGAGCTTGAATGCAGCAGCCTAATAAGCTGGGAGGGAAAGGATTTGCCATCACCCCCAAGCCTTTCCTACCCACAGCGGCCAGAGGTAGGACAGGCACATGCTTCCCCCTTCAGTCACTGCAATTCTCAAGTGATGTTTCTCAGTCTCAAGTACTATTTCAGCTAATCCTTGCTGCTGCTCACACTTGCTGGAGAGTTAAATGCCATCTTCTCACAAGGAAGCTCACAAAGGCAGGTGACAGCTGTCCCATTAGAGGAACATCTCAGGCATGTGGGTAGGAGTAGGCTCAGTGGCCTACTATTAAATCAAGTACCTGCAATCTGATGCCAGGTAACTTATCAAATATGAAAATCCCAATAACATCTTCTCCTTGGTCAATACTAAATGCAGGCTTTGCTCACTGCAAATCAAACCTGACATAATTAATCTTCAAAACTATGTTTCCAGATTTTGACATTCAAAATTCGATGCAAGCCTCATAAGCATAGAAGGGAAAAATGCTCTGCAGCAGGAGGGACTAACAGCATCTTAGGTGTTTATTATTCCTGGGTGCTCTTCATCTTTGGTAGTGAGCCTGCTTGCAACCCTTCATGTGCCCAGCTGCTGGGCTGGGGGCTAATAAGCCCTAGCTCCTGACCTAAGAGTTACGTATATCCCTTTCTAGCATTCATTTGAGCTAAGCACACTTCTGTCAGTTTGTACTTTCATACATAGGTCTGTAGTCTGAGGAACATGAGGAAACAGACTTTGCCAGCATCCACTGCCAATTTAGAACAAGACAAATGATAAGGGCACTCAGCAAACTTGTGCCAGAAAGCTGGAAGCCACGGTATAAATATCTTTATGGCAGAATAGTCTTATTAAGAACAAAACCAGAAGCACGCTGCTTGAATTAATCCATTTACTCTGAGATTTCTCTGAAAAGAGTCTAGATCTTGTCAAAACCTGACAAAATATTTTGGATGTTGGTGGTTTTTTTCCCCACAGAATTACGCTGTTTCATCAAGGCTGAAATGTTTCACAGGGATGTATCGACTGCAAGGGAAAGGTTTCTGTGTGGTGCGTTTTTGTCACTTCCAAGAGGAGATGCCAAATAAAAAGAAAATCTTTCCAATCTGAAACCAGATACTTTAACATAATTTCATTTTCTGATGCTGCTTTGAAGGACGTGCATCTATTCCAGCACAGAGCAGAAACACAAATGAAATTGCCATTGCTCGAAAAGCCCAACTTGTAATTTCTAGATCTGTGTCAGTGTGGCACTTTTGTGGATAGAACAAAGCATCCTGACATTGACATTGACTTCTTTATTTGCAGGCACCATAGCAGATTCTTGGTCTTCTTTTAAACTTTATTAACTTAAAAACAAATATGTAGATCTTCCTTCAGAGGCTATCAGTTAGAAGGTTGTAGCTGTTCTGACAATTCCCATGTGGCCCAGGCAACAATTAAGAGCAATGCTGTAGAAATGCAGGCTGCGTTTTCACATTTCACCACAGTGGACATGGGTTATGCTAATGCATAACCTAATGCTAATGCATTTCCATCTTGGGATCTATATCCACAGCATATGTCTGTGCTACATAAATGTCTGACCTGAGGTATATGAAACTATATATATTGCTGCCCTCTACTGCTGCCCTCCTCTCTCATTTCTCTAATGCAGGGGACTTATGCATTCTATTACACTAATACAGCATTTCTCCTCCTACAAACTCCACATGTCACACATAACTCATTGGCTTGCCCAACTAACATGTCCCTGGAGAACAAGGGAAGCTGTGATGCTGTGCAGAGCTGGTAGCCATGTGTCTCCTACAAGTGTTTCATGTTTAAGGGTCTCCCCAAAAGAAAAAGAACCCAACTCAACACATTCTTGCTGGTTACAGCCTTCTGTCCCAGCCTACAGTGTGACCCAGTGCCTAAAGCCAGTTTAATTACAAAGGGATAAAAAGCTGTTAGCTTTAACCCAAGTCTAAGAATTCACATTTAAAAGCTGTTGTCCTTGGCTAACAAAAAGAACCAGTGTCCAGAAGAGGAACAAAAGAAACCCAAGCCTAGCAGTTCAGCAGCAGTTCAGCTTCAGGAGCAAAAACGTATCGCTCAGGCGCTTTGCACGTCACAGAAATCCAGCTGGTCCAAATTAGTAGGAGATCCAGTTGCAATTGGCCTTTTAATATATTTCTATCCCACCACCCATTGCAAGTTTGCATATATTGTTTTCTTTTATCAGACTTTTGAGAAAAAAGAAACTCTTCCTGATGAGAAGTAGCCACAGCAGTAGCAGTTTCAGAAATATCTATCCCCAATGCCATAGTATTTTGCCAGGAAACATAGGACCTATCATTTGCACTTTCTACATTCCTCCCATACAGTTACAGGTTTGAGAAGCACAACAGATGGAAGGAACAAGAAATAAGCATTTCTTACTTAATTTCCAGTGCACCTGATGCATAAGGAGATGTATTCCTCAGAAAACTGCTCACAGCAGCAATGTAAATTGGAAGGAGTTACTAAGGTGACTGACTATCATCATCCCATATAGGAAAGACACTATTAGGGCTAATAACAGAAAGACTCAAACAAATAGATAACTAGTGCAGGAACATAAGTTTCTCTAGTTTAGTGCATTCTTGCTAAAAACTTCTCCAGCTCTATTCCCAATGCACATTTTCTTTCTACATGCATTCCTACTGCCCACACAGGTACATCAGCCTGCAGCTAGCAGGCTCACATCCAGAATAACAAACGAGTGGGAAACTGCTGTAACACAGCTGAAAATAAACAACCTTTCCATTCATGATGCTGTTGCTGCAGTGTCACACTATTCACAAACTGGGAACCAGTTTGTCTCTAACTCCCTTCCTCTCCAAACAGCCTTGCCTTTGTTTTCCCTGGCAATCATTTAAATATCACATAGGCAGAAGATACATGAGCCTCCTGAACAAAAGGGTTTCAAACTCATGTTGCTGTTGCTGGACTCCAGCCATCATGGACAGAAGAAACCATGACAGCTGGACACTCTTGTTTGTGAAAGTGAAGACACACTATGCCAGGATCATCCAGTCTACCATCACCCACTACCAGAGTCATGGCTTCTTCTATTTAAAAGCATATTCTGCTAGTTTGTGAACTGTCAAGTGGTATTTATTTTTTCACTCAGAAAATAGGGCCATATTAATGACAACTTAAGAGATTTTTAGTACAACACAGGAAAAAGAACCACACCAAGGTAAATCCCAAGCCTGCAAGCATGGCTAATGTAACCTACAACCTATTTTTACCCCTAAAGGTACTATGAAAACAGAATAAAATCTAATTATTCAATTTAATTACAATCTAATCTCTTCTGGGGATCATGCATTATTATAGGCAAAAGCAGACATCTGCCTATGGAGAGAAGGAGATGTCTGAGATTCCCTGGTAAGAATTACAGTGGTGCTGCATTGGCTCCAAATTATCAGTACCTTAACAAGGATGCAAGAATTGTTCTTACACCACCCACCTCCAGACAGCTTAGAATGACTAAAATACAATAAACAAATACTAAAACATAAATAGATTTTGCACACACAGCCTAAGTGCTAACCTTCAGAGTTGAGGAGGAAGAAGAGAAGAAGAAAATCTGGGAAGAGCACCCCTGCTTTGCTCTGTGGCATTGTCCAGCTGGGAAGGAAGAGATTAATGCCTAAACCAAGGCTTGGGTGCTACTGCCACTTGAGTACCCAGCTTCTCAGTGCACCAAAGGGAGATCTGTTGGGTGAAAGGCTTTTGCCTGTGGTGAGGGACAAAATGAGAGAAGTGATAATCCACAACTCTCTGAAAGTATTCATAAGGAGGGTACCACAACAGTGGAAGTTTCCAGACAATTTCCAGGTTCTTTCCCACTTGCAAGATGGTCTTGCCCAAACTATTCACTGCTGTTGGTTTTTCTAAATGCCAGGGTACTCAGTAGCAGTGGGTACTCACACCAGAAGTGAGACTGGCATGAGTACCCCAGTCTATCACATTCCACTGGGAGCCACCCTCACAGGAGGAACAAGTATTTGTCTGAACAGACAGGAATCGCTGTCTGAATTCTAAATAAGTTGGAATATTTTAATAAACAACCATTTCTAGTCTTCACTGCCAAGGAAGTGAAAGTGTTTTGTTCTATATCCCCAAACTGAGTTTACAGCTTTAAGGAAAATCTTTCAGAAAGAGGTAATAGCATAAATAATTACAGAAAATTAGCCTTAAGGGAAAAAAAAACAAACCAGTCTTTAAATTCAAACAAGACAACACATTAGTATTTACAGGAGGTTTATGGAAAGACAGGAAGGTACAAGAATTACACAAGGGAGAGACTGAATGCCAATATAGTGATTAGCTCTGTCCTTCCACAAAGCAGCAGCAGATGCCCCAGCCCCTGCAGCTCGGACTCTGGGACAAGGCAGGAAAATCAGAAACTAATAATATGTTGTAATAATTTTAGTTGTACACATTTACACCCCTCTGAGGACAAAAGAGATCGAAGAAGACTTAAAGACAGTTTCTCTTCTTGTTAAACATGTGATGTGCAGAAAGCACTTTTTCCTCCAGAACAGGCTAGTTAAAAGACCAATGCAGCAAGCATCTTCACTGCTATTCGTTAACACTTTCCACAAAAGACCAAAAAAAATCCCATTCTAAAGTGCTGTTTCACACACACATTTACTCTATCACTAGTAACTTGCTCAGCCACTAAAAAAGGATGATCTCTTATTATTTCCGTTCTGTAATATAATTGTACAGCAAATATCAAACTGTTTCCAATGCATCATTTAATGTCAGATGCTAGCAGAAATAATGTATTTTACCAACAGTATGCTTCCAGTTTTGACTAGAAGTTTTATGGTGGGAGGGTCACTATTTGGATGCTGAACATCACCTGACATAATAAAAATCTGACTTGAAAAAAAAAAAAAAATATATAGTCTATTGGGTTTGTATGGCAAAGTTTTGGTAGTGGGGGGCTGCAGGGGTGTCTTCTGTGAGAAGATGCTAGAAACTTTCCCCATGTCTGACAGAGCCAATGCCAGCCAGCTCCAAGACTGACTCACCACTGGCCAAGGCTGCACCACCAGTAATGGTGGTAGTACCTCTGGGGTAACACATTTCAGAAGAGGAAATGCTGCTGTGCAGCAGCAGTTGCAGTTGGAGAGAGGAGTGGGAATATCTGAATATCTTGTTTTCAAAACATTCAGAGGTCTCAGATGTCCACTGGCCATAAATTTTATGTGGCTTTAAAAATCATTCTTAACATTTTTGCCGTTTTTTTTTAGCACAAGATGACATCTGCAATATTCGCTGAATGAGGCTTTTAGTCCCTACTCCATTTCTGCAAATGGAATGAGTATTCTTCCTCTATATCAAGGATTAATTTTGCAAATGACACTTTAAGCACTCCAAGCACAATGGAAGAAGTCAAAAATAAATCCTACAAGTGCAAGAGGCCAGTGCAGATGTGTATGAGTCTCAAATGCATTTCATTCCCTGTGCTGACAGTCTTATGTGTCCAATGAAAAAAGGCCTTTGAAAACACCACAGTGATAACATTAAGTTTCATCCTCTTCTCCAGCTGGAAGGGCATTTGGGTTTATGTAATGCAGCTATTTTATCTCCATCACAACTCACTTGCATGGCAGGGAGATGTGGGCAGAAGGCAAATATGGTTGGCCACCCACACCTCGAAGCAGATCAGCCTTCTAGCAAGAGTATTGGGGGCTTCAAAAAATCTCTCATGGAACCGCAAACCTACGAGTTGCAAACTCCCCTAATTTCCAGCTTAAGGTTTATCCCTTATTTCTTATGCCAGCCCTTTAGCTACTCCTCCTAGCCTTCAACCTCTCTTGACTACAGAAAACATAAAATACCGACAAAGTGCCAGCCTGAGCTAGCAAAGACTGTCAACCCTCCTAGGGACACAAGCAAGCAAGACAACAGCTCCAGCTCAATGCCACACATAGGCAGTAAGTGCTGCTGAAACAAAGGACATTGTGCACAAGCAGGCAGCATTCCTCGCCAATATATAGCTCCATGTGAATTTAGGTAGCACAGACCTGAAACACACAAGGAGAAAGACATGCCATCACAGCAAAGCAATACCACCTGAGTCTGCAGGAGCTGCTGGGCAGCTGGGACATATCCCTCTTCTTAAGAGAATCTGGATGGATTCTTTGATTAGTTTTTGAATCCTTACTCACTGGATATATAAAAGGTTATCATTTCTATAATTTTCTAACTAGTTTTATAATACTCAGAAGAAATTTGTTACGAAGTTTCTAATGGGTTGGGCTCCTTCTGGGTCACTGCATGAAATGGAGAGAGGCAAAGGGACTACAGGCAGAGCTCAGAGCCAGGGCTCAGTACTACTGAAGACTATCTAATAGCCACAGGCAAGAACACCCCGAAGGTCAGTGATGTTCCCCCTCTCCGTTTCCTGAAAGCAGATGGTGGAAGAGTTTGGAATTAATGGCCCTGCAGCGCCTAGCTTGGCACCAGCTCCCTGCAGAGACAAGCAGCTTTTTCTGCTGACAGCCCGCAAGACAGCTCTCAATCCACGTGGCAGTCAGTGTGCCCAAGAACCACCCTGCAAATAAAATCTGGGAAGATGTATGGCTGAATGGCATCAACGGCATTAAGAAAACCTCATCTCTTCTTCTTAGCAATTTTACTGTGCAATTCTTTCAGTCACCAAATCATCTTTTCATGTACAGTAATTCTAGCAAAGGAATGAACATACTGAATCAGGCCAAATCTAGTATTTTTCTCCAACAACCAATGCAACAACATAAACCACTGCTTTAGAGAGACACAGGGTAAAAGGCCTCCTCCGCCTCTCCCATACACACTTTAAAACTAACTGCAAATCTTTAGATTCAAAAGCTAGCTCAAAATCTTTAATAATGCAATAGTATTTAGTACTACCTGCAGGTATTATTAGCACCCACAGAAAAATGCAAGGCCTCTGAAGTTTTTCTTCAGTGTTGCCATCATAGTGATTTATCAATAACTAGATGCAAGAAACCTAATTAATGCCAGTCAATATGATTTTCTTTTTAAAAAAACTTGTTATTTCAATCTTCTTTTTTTACTGTCCAAGATTACATATTCCCAAGTAAGGATGAAAGATACTGACTTGGAAAGAAACAAACTTGGTTAACTAAAGTTATGCCTGCCTTCTCATAAATGTCTGGGTCCAGTGCTAGGGTAAAAAGAAGTTAAATCTTTCCCTTTTCATATATGATTGAATTAAAACCCTATCAGATCAGAATGACATTTATGGTGATAAAGTTTATTATTTCCACTTACTTCCTGAAAACTTTGAAAGAGAACAAAAGTAACCCTGCCACTGAAAAATAAGGCTTGCAATGCTAAATTAAAGAAGTTCCATCTACTCAGCTCATAAGGAAAGGACGAAAGGTGAATTGTCACTGAATTTATGTGATTACACATGGAAAACGCTTAGAGGAAAATTACTTTTCAGTCTTGCAAATGAAAATGCAAGATTCAGTAGCTTTAAAGAGAGCTTAGATGAACGGAGCCTTAAAAGATGAAATTTCATGACAGTAAGAGAAATCAAAGTATGGAAATAATTTCTTGGAAGGGTACCATAGCCAGTACAGTTAAGCAGTGTTGCAGAAGCACTGCTGCCATGCCTGCGCCTGCCTTTGCACTCACTGACCCAGAACCCTGCCTGCCTGCATGTCAGCCTCCCAGCCTGCCCTCAGATGTGCCCCACCGCCATCAGCTTAGGGGGTCACTACCAGACTCAGGGTTACCATCAGCAGCCCTGTTCACATGGGGATGGCTGCCATGCTGGCATCCCCAGAGGCAGCCTGTCCTTTCTCCCCTCCCTGCTGGCGATGGACTTGTGCTCAGTTGTTGCCACCAGATCACATGCACCATCGTTTTCCAAGATGCTACACAGTATTGCTAGAAATCTGCCTATACTAGAGACCAGGGAAAGAAATTAGTGGTGTTGTCAAGCCTGGTGAATCTCATTATCCACAGCATCAATATAAACTGGCTTTATGTAAAATGACAGCAAAAACCAGTCTGAATAAAGGGCACTTATACTGAGGAAATTAATTGTTTTATAGACAATGTATGCATGTTGCTGTCACACAGCCCTCAGGAGAGTCCTCCTCTATGCCACTCTCCTCTTACCTCCCATGTTCTTCAAGAACAGCCAATCTCTGATAACAGCCTGCATGCTTCCCAATATTTTGCCAGCACATTCTGACATTTAGTGTCTCCATATCCTCCTGCACAAAAGAGCCTGTTTTGTTCACTAAGTGGAACCTGCTCTGCTTTCATCAACAAAAAGATGCACTGAGCACAGCAGGAGCTAGCACAGTCCAAAGCAAGGTGCCGGTGCTCTCCGTTCCAGAAAATATTTTTAGCTAGAGGACAGCAAAGAGCAATGGGAAGAACTTCAGGACCTACCTGTGATCTAGCTAAATGCCTCCCAGGTCCCTGCTGCTGCCTCTGCACTCTCCCCCTCAGCAGCCCAAAGAATGCCTTATCCCATCTTGCTGCAGGTACTCTATACCACACACCTGCCTCCAAACCCTGGCGCTTTTTGGAAACAAAAGCCATGAGACACTGAAAACAGGATAATATACAAATTACAGTGTCAAGCAGAGATGCAGTAGTAGAATTTTTTATGACAGACTATTGGAGAAAAACTAATATAGTGCTCAATTTTGCAGGTATTTTAGTTCCCTAAACACTCACACCCAAAACAATGCAATTACAAAGAAGTCCCAGTAATAGTAAAAATCACTCCTGAAATCATGGTTAAAAATTGCATATCCTCGGGGCTACCAATACAAATTGTTTCCTTGAAAAACAAAACCATAGTAAAAATAAAAAGCAACAACATGTACTTTTCAAAACAACACAGGCACCTATTTTGCATGTCCCTTGCAATCCACTACCAATACAGAACAGCAGTCCCTCTCAATCTCCAGGGTACAAACTAGGCACTCTGCAGGACTCCAGCAGCACTAAGCACAAGGGCTCTTGCCCTCTAAAACACAAATATTAGTAAAAGAGCAAAGAAAGTCCTCAGAAATGCTGGGAACTGCTCACAGTGAGCCCTTGCATGCCCAAAAGGACTATTTCACTACCCTTCACAGGATAGTAATTCTGATTATGAACATTAGAGAATCATAGAATGGTTTGGATTGGAGGGGACCTTAAAGCTCATCCAGTTCCAACCCCCTGCTATGAGCAGGGACACCTTTCACTAGACCAGGTTGCTCCAAGCTCCGGCCAACCTGGCCTTGAACACTGCTAGAGATGGGGCAGCCACAGCTTCTCTGGGCAATCTGTGCCAGTGCCTCACCACCCTCATAGTGAAGAATTTCTTCCCGATACCTACTCTGAATCTCCCCTCTGTCAGTTTAAAGCCATCCCCCCTTGTCCTGTCAATACATGTAAAAAGTCCTTCTCCAAAAACAGGGTTTTTTTTAGTGCTACAGACATTGAGTTTCACAAAGTTATGATTTCTGGTATCACAAATTATTCTTTTATCACAGATTATTAGTATCATTAGTCTGCAGAATTATACTATACGTGCCATTTAAATACGCAAACAGCTTATCACAGTGCAGTCTTAGCAAGTAAAATAAACCAGAAAATTAAAACAAAAAATTCCTTTTGAGTCTCCTTCTACTTCGTATAATTTATCTGAAGAGCTCTTGGTTGAACACCTCTGCAGATTTTCATTATGTCTATCACATAGTCTATTACAAGCTGTGGAGAGTAGTTCACTCTTATTTCCCAACCTGCTGGTATAAAATCAGGAAGAGAAGAGATGGAAAAAAACACCACAATCTTCCAATACAACTAATAAGGTAACACCAATCAAGAATTTGCAGGTTAAGGTTGGTAGGATATGGTAAGTTATATAAGCTACATATACAGCTTTATTTATACCTATCTATCTATCTATCTATCTATCTATCTATCTATCTACCTAATCTCCAGAATCCCTTCCCCTGAACTTCGAGGAAAAAAACTCTCAAATGTCTCACAGGAAAGAACACGATGTGCAGTTTTAGGAAGTTTTGTTCCTGGAAATTTTATTTCATTCAAAACTAGGTTTATCAGAGTAAAGCAGATATCAACCTTAATGATGGCTCTATGGGGATGGCTCTATAGTCCCCTCTCCCCTGGAAGTCAGCTATCAAAGTTGTCTGTGAGATGCTGTCAAAATCTCAGTCCCATTCCTACTGGGAGTACAACTAAAAATACCAGTCCAAATTAGCAGCATGCAAAGACAGTCATTAAGTACCTTAACACATTCCTGACAGAACACATGCAGAGCTTCTACTCAATTATATTACCATGTATCTGAACCATGCATCTGTATATTGAACCGCAGGAGTTAAAATTATTTTTAGGCTACTGCTGGGGAAAAAAGAACAAAAACAAACACAAAATCCCCCCCAACTTGACAGTTGCGGAAGTGAAAAGTACTAAATAGTTGACAATGAAAGCACTAAAACTCCGAGCTTGTTCCAAGAAGAGTTCTCCATCCTTTCTATATCCATGGAATAGCTGTAAGTAACATATCTAAGTGCATCCACTTTAACAGAATATTCAGTATCCTTTACAAAAGGTACAGTGGGAAATGCTAAGCTCCACTGCACTGTCTTCAACTTCACAAACTTTCTTTCCCTTCCTACCACCAAAAGACACTATCAGAAACAAACAATATATTGTATTCATGAAATCACTTACATTTCCTGCCACAGCTCCACTGCTCCTGTATCACTGCTTGGTTTTTGTCTTCTAAAATCCAAATCTGCATATACAACACATTTTTAATAATAGGAGCCAGTGCAGGTATCTGACTTAGAATTGCTGAGGACAGCTGATGTCCTATAATTTATAAGTGATACTGTTTCATCTTACTAGCAAATTGGCTTTGCTTTTTCTCCCAAGCCCATTTCTGTCCAAGCGAGGCTCACAGAGGAATGAGGCAGCTTGGGCTTTTGCTAATGTGGAGGATGCTGGAGAAGGGCACAGCTAACCAAGTGTGCCTCTGACTATTGGGAAACAGTGGCAACAAAGGCAGCACTGTAATTGTGAACCTGCCACACAGTTCATATAACTTCTATTGCTTCTGCTGCTCATTACCTGACTGCTGTAACTGCTCTTGTTTCTGGGTTTGTCAGGGTCAGGTCTGCCTCCACCCATACCTCTTCCTCTTCCACCTCCCACCAAATGGACACACACTTCAAGAGCTCTAGCAGTGATCATTAGGGATACTAGAAATACTGTCCTTGCCCTTAAATATTCGTTTATTTCCTTTCACTGTTGTACATCTTCTTGTCTTCAGGTTATGCCGTCATTTCAATGCCATTTTCAGGGCCACTCTTGATGTTGGAGCCTGAGCTATGCAGACAGCAGAGCATTCCCACCCTCCTTTTGCATTACAAATGACAGCTTCATGGATTGACAGCAGAGGAGAGAGCAGCAGCAAAAGCACCGTGTGTTAACCTGCCCCCTCCTCTCACCAGGTAATTGCTGCTCCTTTGCTGCCTGTCAGAGGTGAGTGCTTGAGGAACACCACAGTTTAATTCTAAAAACACAAGCAGGTGTTTCAAAAGCTTCAGCTCTCCTTCAAAACTAAAAGAATTCAACTCTTCACTGAATCACTTCAGGGGATGGTCTAGTTCTACACATTTTAGGATGGAAGATGGTAACTGCCTACACTATTTTGTGTCATTTTCTCCTTTCCTCTTTCTTCAGATGCTCTACCTGGCAAGTATCTCAGATTCAGGAGATGAGAAGAGGAAGGGAGGAATCGTCATACTTGTTCCCTGTTCTTTATCTCAGTTTTGTGGAACACCATCTCTTACAGCACTCATCAGGTGAAGCTTTGCAAGGCTCTGACGAGCAGGTTCGCTCACAGAGCCACAGGCTGTCTGAGCTGCTGATGCCTCCACCCCCCAGCACAGGCTCCTTCTCCTCTCCTTGCGGAGGCTGGCTCACCAGGGCGGGGTAAAAGGCCTTTTTTCCCCCTGCAGAGGCAGGGGCAGCAACTGCCTCTGCTGCTGCGAGTGCCGACGGCGCGGATGTCTGCCCCGCTCAACACGGGCTGTGAGGCTCCCAGCGCGGCTGTCTCACCGCAGCACTCGGGCAGAGAAAGCAGGCACGGCACCAAAGCCGCATGACAGAGACTTCTATGTGTGAAACAACATACGTAAGCATTTGGGATAATCAATCTTGAACTGATTTAGTCGCAAATTTTCATGGGTTACATTTCCAGGCGCTCCCAGTGCGAGACCAGTCCTCAGGCTTTGCTTTAACTGCAGTAGAAATGCTTACCAAGATGTTGCGATACAGCTTGAGACAGTAGTGTTAAAATGAAAAGGAGGGAGTGGTTTCTTTCCTTAGCACTCCATCAATAAGGTCCAATCTAATTTGAAGTGACATTTTTACTGTGTTGCAGAAACATGAAAATTATAGGGTGAACTTACTAATAAAATATGACAGGGGTTTTATTACATCATTTTTCTTTTTTATATTCTCATTAGAAATAATTAGAAATTTAATTAACAATTGATGACCAGACTCAGTGTCTCAGATGAAGCCATTACCATCAATGAATAAAACCGGCCTTCCCACCAGTGCCCTAAAAGTAAATTTAAATTAAGGCCGAACTCTACAGACAAGGTTCTCTGAGCTCAAACTGAAATTGTACTTGTTTGTAACAGGATGGTGTTGACTTACTTGAGCACTTTGGGCCTTATACCTATTGGTGTAATGTTCTGAGTTTAGGTCTCTTGCAGTCTAGCCTTCCTTGTGAGCACCTTTCACCCTCTGGTTAAAAAGGAACCTCTAAAGTTAAAAATACTTCTAAGCATCTGATTTAATTCTGAAGTTCGGTCTTTACCTAGGATTGAAAGCTGTCTGTCATATACTGCATGTATAAATCAAGATCTAAAAAATAAACCTCCTTAGTTTGGAAAAGAAGCATGAAAGCAGCAGAACAACAGCTGTACTATGAAACAGTCAATTGTTTTGAGCATGTCATCAAAATAATAATTATGACAACAATGACTCAAGTGACAGTTTAATCAAATATTATTCATTTTTGACTCAGTCACATGTTTGCAGTAGTCCAGGATGGCTGTTCAGGCCAAAAGAAGTCATCCTAGCCAGAACAACAAAGTCAAAACAAACTGATAGCAAACAGCTTTTCCCAGATTATCACTGCCCCCAGGCTTTCGTATCTGAATTTCCTCCTAAAAGGAGTATTAAACAGCAAATCTAATTTGAGCAGAAAAAAGGAAGGGTGTTATTTCTCTGATATTCAGAATGAGAAAGAAATTTCAACAGACACGGGAACAATTCATTGATGCTTGTATGTTGAAAAAATGAAGCTTTGGCTTTGATCACAAGAATTACACCACTCATAAAAACCTGCCCGCAGTTAGGAACTTAGAATGTAATCATTAATAACTGAAGTTACATAGAAGAGAGCTTGAGACTCTCCAGGCAATCAGTGAGTTTATCAATAGCCACAGCTCCTTGTCCTTCATTCCTGGTACTGCCAATCTGCCCTAGCAGTGCCTTGTTTGCACAAGGAGGAGTGTATCAGGGAGGATCACCCCTCATTTGGCTGAGGGCAGGGCATTTTCACACATGGATGGCCACAACTGCATGTGCAATGTGATGACAGCCTGGCCACTACAGTTTTCTCACCCTCCCAAAATCTGTTCAAGGCAACACAAACACAGGGAATACTAACAGAGGAGAAAGAGGGGGACAAGATCTCCTTCTACCACAGGAAAATGGCTGCAGTCTGGCACAGATTATTATATGTGCCTCATCCACCTCCACTCAAACCAAAATTAATTCATCTCTTGATTTATTATCACAGGGGCAAGAATACATCACAAGGGATAACAGGCAAATTGGAGTGATCCCTGACTTCCCATGGGATACCTTCAGGAAAACTGGCCTCAGAGCCTACAGACACTTGCATCATAAGAGATTACATTCTGGATTTATAGTCCTTTTTAGCTTTTTGTCTTTTAAAACTTCTACAGAGACAGGGAGCAACAATCTATTCTGATTCAATAAATAAACCAGTGATATGTAACGTGAAACTGAAATTCTGGAGTTCTGCACAGCTGCCCTGTTTGCTTCCCAAAGTCAGTGAACACACACTCCTGAGTGCAGAAACAGCAACACTGGAAAAGGATTCGGGCACTAATTTCTTTAGAATACCATATTAGTCAAAGTTGAGGCCTAACATTAGTCCAGATGCTACACTGCAAGAAGCTGAACAAGCCATGGCATCACATTTGTATGACAGAGATGACTACAGACATTTCAAAAGTCATGGCAATACTAACACACTTTCTTACTAAGTCACTCATGGTTTAGCAACTAGAGACCTCATGGTCTTACTTATGTGGCCTTACTCCAAAGATAATCTTCCTCAGTAAAATGTATGATGCCTTCTCAGGAAAACCAGTATAACTCATTTCCCCTCCTCCAGTGATTAATAAAACGTGTGGTTTGTCTCTTCACAGTCTGAGTGATGCTGTTAAGTGGTCACCAGACCACCTCTTGCAATGTCACCATTAGTTTGGGACATCATTCCCAACTGTAAATACAAACTCTATCATTTTGTGAAGTGGTGATGGAGCCCAGGACACTAACCATATTGATTTTTGTTGTGTTTATCTGTCCCTTTGTATCTCTGCAAATCCCTAGTGATTCTGGTATCACTTTCCAACAGTGCATTTTTCCTGTTTTCCACAGAAATAAATGTCAGCAGATGACAATTTATGCTTTGCTGTTGCTGTAATCTAACTGTACTAAATAGGGAACAGCATCTGATTGCATAATCTTTTTGCAGTAGCTCCATGTTATTTTAACATCTTCTGCTGTCTTACTAGGCTGAAGATCAAAAGTGTATATGGCAAACCTGTTACCAGCCTGTTTTTCAATGTTAACCACTTAAACTGTGATTCAGCAACTTTGCAAAACTGACACATAAAACTTGTTTACGAATCACAAAATTAGCACACACGATTAACTGCTCAGATTCAAGGGGTTTTGATAAGGTTACCTCAAGGTAACCTGACTTATATAATGTTATATTATATATATATTATAATATTATAGTATTATATAATATTCCCACCAATATAAACAACTCTCTGCCTATTTTCTTGTACAATACAAGGCTGAGGGAACCTTGTGACTGCTTGATTTATACTGGCCTCAAGTTGTGCTGGGGTCAAAATCCCTGAGTACTTTCTCTCCTGCTGGAAAACACAAGGTGGTTTTAAGGCTCAGAGTTTCAATGTACTCAAATTTTTATCTGGGCAATACAAGAACAGGAAAGACTTAATAATCCTATTCCATGCCTCAACAGATATTGGCATGGTAAATTTATGATAATTCAGTATTGCTACTGAGTTCTACCCACAACACCGCAGAAGCTGGAATACTGCAGAATGTTAAACAGTTTATTTTAATTAATTGTTACATTAATGCTAGAGGAGAGAGCTTGTTTTAACATGTGCTAATATTATATCTGATTCCAGCAACTGATTATAATTTTTTTGCAGATGTTCCAAAGCCTCCAAATGAAAGAACAAATTCAGGGTTACTTATCAAAAATAACTGCTCTTAAAAAGTGGATAAGAAAAATTAAAGCACTAGCAAAATGAGGAATCAATAGAGTAATTTTCTTTGTTCTCAACTTAAGGGAATGAATGAGTCTGCAGTAGGGTTTACCATAAGCAGCTTAAGACTAATTTATTCTAATCAAGAGATTGAAGACATTTCACACCCATGCAAGATGCTGTACCAATTCACCTTCAGAAGAGTTTAATAAAAATAAGCATAACTTGGCAGAAAAGCCACACGTATTTCAATGTTGTTGGCTATCCTGACAGTTTATAGGGGTTGTTCCAGCTCTTGAATAGCTCTGAAAATCAGGCCACAAAAAAGTAAGCAAAGGAAATTTGAAATACTTCTACAAAACCACAAGGCCCAAATATTAATGTCTGCCAGTAAACCAGAAGTTTCAATGGCTAAAAATGTAAGTGGTTGCTAGGAAGCCACATGCCTTAAGACCATATCAAGGCACTGTCAAATCAGAGGAAATCATATATGCACAAAGTTGTCACCCGTCATCTTGGATATTCATTTGTATTTATTGGAGCTTCATTTCTTGTACAAGGGGTGACTCAGGCTGCTCTAGGATCCAGCATCTTTCACAGCAATGGGTTCACTAAAGCTGTAGCTCTGCTCTTGGCTTCTGTTCAGCAGTTGGCCTGAGGTTACAAACTGCACTGTTTATTGAGCCTCATTAAGACTGCTGTCATGTGGAATCATCTTAGCTAGGCTTTAAGAAAATATTACAGAATTGCATAAATGTGCAATTCCTTTTGAAGTTGTAATGCTTAGTTTATAACATATTCCAGCGATTTTACAAATGATTCTAATCATATCCTATGAGGAATAAATGGCCACATGTGTTTGTTGGTTTAAAACCTGCCTCCAACAAAGGTAATACTTACACCAAAATAATTGGAGGTCAACTTGAAATTAATGTAACAACACAACCATGTGCCTAAGGAACAAAACCCAAATCTTCACCATGCACGAGCTCTAAATGCACCATATGCGTCCAATACCTTTGGCAAGAAACCAAAGAAGTATTTTAAATTTCTTGTTCAGTGTTCAAGTCATCTAGGCTGGCCCAGAATATTTATTGAACTATTATCTCATACATTAAATAGCGGTGATAGTGGGTTCTGCATGAATGCTATTAGATCTCCTTATGGTGCCATTAAAACTGGTAGCCTTATTGTAGAACAAGACCTTAGCATCTTGTGATATATTGTACAGTAATTAATATAACAAGCCTGTGATACATTATCATAGTACTCCTGCTCCAGAAGTGCGGCTGGCTTCTGGGAGATATGGAGGAGAAAAAAAACCTTCCCTTAATATGTTTGTACATTCCCTTAGAAGTAATTTTATACTTCCATACAGAAAGTAAGTCTTAGAAAATAAGGATAACAGAAGGGGGTATTTAAGCAATCATTATAAAGATGGAACACGGGTAACAGTTTTAAGTGGCACAGGGACAGACTCAATAATCCCTTCCTAGCCTTTTTGCTATCATAAATTGTGATATAGATCACAAGAGAAAGAATGAAGTCAAGCTAAAATAAGGAGATAATTCCTAACACTAACATCAATTAATAAAGAAATCTTCCAGGCATTGAACCTATTTCTACTAACATCAGCAGCAAATTTCTCAGCAATTTTGTAAGATGACATCCAGTGCAGAAAAATTAAAAGCTCCTTTATCAAACTAGATGTTCCAGTAATTTCCTCAGGGAAATAAGGTAGGGGTTTTTTATTCCTCAAGTCATACCTATTTTAAACAATATTCAAATGATTTTTTACCTACATAGAGAATGGAGTTCCCTCTCCCATGCTACACAAAACCATTCAGAGCTGGAACTTAGCATTAAGCTCATGTAACTTAAATGAGAATTTAATCTTATGACCAGAGAGCCCATTGTTAACTGGGTGATGCACATGAAGGGAGGATGTGGAACAAATATGTATTTGGTAACCTCAGAGTATAATCACTGGGAAGTGGTACTATATTCTCATGGACCACAACCCCCTCCATAACTTCTCAATCCATCTTCTTCACATTCCTTTTCCGAATTCTCTTCTGTTAACCAGTTTCCACATTCTTTCCTGCACCTTCCAGGGAATTACTCTTCACTACTAAATAGAAAGAGGAATATCCCTCAGAAAATAGTCAGACATAAAAAATCCATTTTGCATATGGAAAAATTGATTATTTCTACATTTTGTACATTAATATTTTTAGTCCAGGTACAAAGTGTGGGGAAGGCTACAGAACTCTGCTAGCTGGCTCACAGGAGAAAATGTAGTCATTTCTTTATCATTTTATTCTCAGTTACAGTTTTTCCATTACCAGTCCACTAGGACATCAGGAATTAAAATCTCCCAATTTGGAATTATCTTTATACCTAATCAAGGAATTTTCTGACTGCTTAAATTCAGTGCCATTACAGTTCTCAGTTCTAAGTCATACTCTTAAATAATCATTCTCTGGAACCATCAAATAATCATATCAATTCAAGTATCCTTTCTCCGACTGAAATCTTTTATGCTTGGAAAGTTCAACATGTGAAAAGAAAATCAGAACCCAGAGAAAAGAGTCCAGGGGGACTTCTCATCCTCCACTAACCCAGCAGGCCAAAGAGAACTGTAGGAAAATAAATCCAAGACCCTCCAGCATAACATCTGATACGATATCAGTCCTTTCTCTTTCTTTTCCTGTTTGAAGAGTTATGCAAATTTCCTTTTCAACTCTCTGTCACTATGATCATTTCAAGTGAACAGCAATCTGACAGTCTGTTTTACAGCCTTTTTGGAATATTCTTAAAAGTCTAATCTCTTTTTTTTTTTTTTTGTTATATCAGAAGTGGCTATTACTAAACTCTGAAAGAGTTTAAAAGTCTGTAATTTTTATGAAAGAAATTAAGAAGACTGGGACAATCCCACTCAGCCTCATGGTATCACTGATCCATTTAGACATGTGAAAGCAACACACTGAAAATGATTGGTAAGTTTAAGTACAGATGATGGACATGCAGTAGGCAGTAATAAAGCAGCACTTCAGCACTAAAAACGTGAACTCACGCCTTTCATTCTAAAGCCCAGGATACCATTAACTTTTTGGGTTGCAAGTGCAGCATCGCAGTACGGAAAGTAACACTGCAACAGGGAAAACATGCTTCTAATGAAATAATGGGGATTTTCTGGCATATGATAAAATCAGGGCATTCATACTGGATTTTTGTTCCAGTCCACCCAGAACACCACCAGCTTTGAACCATAGAGCAGTGTAAAGTTGATAGTAATGCGAAAATGGCTATAGATAGGAGAAATATTTAAGACCAGGAGAAACCTAACAGAAAGATTAATCTCATGCTTATAGGAAAAACAGATACAGTTTTGAGAATATGTATTTTACGTTTCACTTTAGGAAAGAACATTCTTACTGAATCAGGGACAAACATTATCTAGCTACCATGTTAGATAACTATTCAAAATGTCAGTGAAAATGGGTACAGAAGCAGGAGATAGGAGGACACAATTTTAGAGAGTGCTATCCTGTCAGGTACTAAGCAACTTTGGATGCTCCTTTAACTCATGCTTTTACCAGGTAATCCGATATAAGAAAACATCTAGCAGGATGATTTCTTAAGTACCATGCCAGATACAGGCTTTTGAATTCTAACCCTTGGAAGACCACATCCACTTACTATTGCCTGTAACAAAACAAAGTGCAAATGTCAATTAAGACATTTTATCAAAACCTTTTCTACAGAACCAGCAGTGTCACCCTGAGTTGGGCTACCTTCATACTTAATAGGGCAGAGCCATCAAAATGCCTTCATATATATATGCAACTTTATTTTTTCTCAGCTCTGTTCCTTGTTTTCATTCATCTTCTCTTAATCCCCCCACTCCTTTCAACTCTCTTCTGTTTCCTTTATTCTGTCTTCTTCTTGGACCTTATTATTTACCATAATTTGCACAGAGAAGTTAAAAAAAAAAAAAAAAAACACAGAAGAAAGCAGAGTATTTATAATGAACTCAATGTTATCTGATAGGAGTTATAATAGAAAAGTTTAAGGACATTGCATGACAAACAGATTGGGAAGTAATCAGCACTGCAGGCCTGTGTGATGCCCTGTATTCCCAAAGAACCCTCAGGATGGAGATGGCTAACAGCAGTGCCCATTCCATGTCCCGGAGCACCATGTCAGCAAGCTCTGCTATCAGCATTAAAGAAAACATCTGTCATTATTTTCACCTCATAGATCATGGTCTTTAGAAGCAATAGACTCTGCACAAGCACAGTGACAGACAGAAATCTGAGCCAGAGCCCTAGGTTCTAGTGAACTTACCAAACACCGAATTTAAAGGTGGCTCTTAAATGGCTCTTTCTTCTCTACCTGCCAAACATTTGCAAAACATTATTGGGTAAAACTATGTGGCTTGAAGAGCACTTCAGCTGCCAACATGTCACAAACCCACATTTTTAGCACCACAGAATGCAGCCCTACCTACATTAATGGAAAAAAAAAAAAAAAAAGAAGTATGTTATTTTACTCTTGAATTCACTAATGCAGTTTCTGTTGAAGGTAATGGACTACTCACAGTGGCAAATGCTGCTCTTAATAATTACTAGCTGTGGTCCCTGGGAACTTTAGACAAGACTTTACATTTGTGCAAAACCCCATGTATCTCACAGTAAGTGCTATACAACCACTTTCAGTGGTAGCCCACGGCCTGGGCAGGACTACAGGGCTTTGGGCAGATCATTTACTTCCCCTGTACTTTGACATATACCTGCAAAACAGAACAGGCTACTCTGTGGGATGCTGAGAATAAAGTACATTAAAAGCCTTGAGAAATCACTATTCAGTCCATATGTATATCTATTGCACTTACAGTTTTCAATTCCTGAATCCTGCAGCTTACCTTTCTGAGGCTGAATCTCATATTTACTTCTTTACATTCAAAACATATTCACAGGAGGCACCTCCCACCTCTGCCTTCTTATTTACTGAAGCAACTTTTTCACTCCCGTTGTGTGCAGAAAGAAGGGGCAGAGTTTTGCCTTTTTTTAAAATGGCATTACAAATACCACTGTACAGTGCAGCAGGAAAGAAAATACAAATACCAGAATACACATAATTTAACAGAGACAATCCAAAACATTTGACATTGGGCATGAGATGTTAACTAAGGAACCACCTGGGTAATGGAACTTTTTATTTTTTATATATCTTTCTATCACCACTTTTACCAAAAATGCAATGTTTTAAAATTAAAAAGGGCTTGGCTCCTCCTCTCCCTCAGAAGACATATGTAGAGATCCCACTTGGGAGGGAAGAGCACTGCCTGAAACCAAGTGATAGCAGATTTGATTGTGATCTCAGTTTAGCCGAGATGAACCACCAGGTTCAAAGGGTTACACCTCACGCACAGTGACATATGGCTACGGAGATCTCTCACAAGGAAGTAATAGATATTACTGCAAATACACACCTGAGATTGAGGGAGACTCATGAGGCTGTAATCCTACCATAAGTCAAGGCTATCTGTCTTTACATACATAAATCTGAGAGGTTTTCACAAAGAAGTTACAGCACATAATTAAACCCTTTAGCAGACATTACAAGGAAAGCCAGGATCTCATCACTACAGTAATGCTTCAAAACATGACTTCAGTTGGTGATTCCAGGCTGACCACCTCCAGCCAATGTTACAAGCAGCAAGGACCATCTCAGAAATACTAAATCAAATACCCACTGAAATTATGTCACATCCTCTGTTCAAGGCCATTTTTTTTCCCTTGCGAAACACATACAAGACAGTCAAAAGGACAATTTTCTTAACTAGTAAGTAGTAGAATCTGTAACGATTTCCTGCAACAATAGAACAATACACACATTAGAGAGAAGAGTATCTTCTTATCTAAGCTACAACGCCCCTTTATATAGAGCCAGAAGAGCATTCAGTTCCCTTTGGTTGCAGTGAACAGTCTGAAGGTTGAAATTACATTCTCTATCAATCACTGGAAGACAGGCATACGGACAGGCTATTGAAAAATTTCACAGTGTCCTTTTGGCTGCCTTCCAGTCCCATCTCTGGGTGGCTGCTATTCTATTTAATGTAACTGGAGTCTACCCTTAGGATGAGTATCTTTCTTCCTGACAGTTTTTATTCTGTTTCAAGGCAGGGAAACAGCTGCAGAGCAACAAAGACAGCCTCTCCCCAAGCCTCAGCCGGAGAGCTCGGAAACAGAACAAACAACATGGCCCAAATGCTGCTGCATGACCTTCTCTCAAATGAGTTTCTCTACAATTTCACTGGCAACAGGGGCTATAGCAGTTGAGGTTAGAATAATCACAGAAATTGGGTTTCAACTGAGAAGATTTTAAAACAGCAATGTGTTCCAAGGAAAATTTGTTCCATAGGTGCAATACATGGTAGCCAGTCAGAAAAAGATACTTCTTTGCTAGAAGATTGTGCGATAGAGCCGATTCTTGTACATAACAATGTGGGTATTTTTTAATACAGACCACAGGCTAAACTGTCAGTCTGGTTGCATGTAAGAACTTCCTACTTTAAATTAAGGGATTCTGGAACAAAATCCAACCTGCTGGAAGAGCCTTCAAAACCTTCACACATAAAAGTTAAATAAATTCTCTAAGTAGACAGTCCTAGTTAATTGCTAACACAATTTTGCACTGTTGGTACTGACCAGATGTTACTGATACTGCAGTGCAAAAGTTCAAAAGCATGGCTTAAAAAAGCAAACTCACAAAAACATCTATCTGTGTCTAACCCACAGTGCCCTGGGGCACACACTACACATATAAGGGCACGTTCTGCTATGATGTGATTGTTTTTCACGACTACTGATTTAAAAATCAGCCAAGGTTCTAACTGATCAACTTCTCTTGGTTGAGTTACAAGCTCTCCTGGCTCTTGGGTTTAGCCAAGTACCAATGCTCCTCAAAGACTTTCTTCCCACTCTGCATTGTGGATGTTTGTGCAGCACAGTGGCTCTGATGCACGCAATAAATTGGCCCCTTCTGCTTGTTGCATCTGCAAGAAGCAAAACACTAAGGAGTTCAGAAGACATTTATGCTCCCTGAAATAGCCAGGACTGATTCTCATTTACCCCAACTCACTAAGTTACCACAATCACATTACTTTCAGCAGAAACATCAGTTAAGAGGTATTTGTGTCAGGGCCACAAGCTAAGAACTATTCCATTACAGCATGCCTGTGCTGGGATGTTGTTAACATCTTCAGCAATTCCCTCAGGAAATGTCAACAGCAACACCGCAAAAAGAAACATTAGTTTGTCTAAATACTAAGAGGAGCCTGAAACAGTTTCTAAAATGTCAACAAAAAAACCCACGCTCAAACCCAGCATGATTTCTTCTTGCTGCAAACATAAGTAATCCTTATGCTGGTTTGGAGAGCAAATGACGGGGAGTCGGCATGGGTATCAGAGTGAAGCAGAGTCTCCCTCTTCACAGTATGCAAGTAACATACTGATCATGGAAATAGAAGGAAGAAGATTCTCTCTTTGGAATAAGAGAAGTAAATGTGTGAAGATCTTGCTTTTAGAAAATGAGGGAAGTCTAAGGGATGGTTAATATTTGCCAGTTAGGGAGTTCCTGTTTTCTGTACACAGTGCAGGGCTAAGTATCTTGGACTTAGCATATTGCTTACTTCTTCTGCATTTCTTATAGTCACAAGACTCTAGTACTGACAACTGCACTAAAAAAACCCACTTTCCAAACATACAACACTCTTGAGAAACCTTCCATACTTTATAATATGCTAATCATTATTGTCTGTTTTAGTATTTTTATTATGTAATTTATACTGTACCATTATTATTTCTCATTACTGTCACGGTGTGATAATTAGCAGTGTGCTTGTTGTACTATTTTGCATTGGAAATAAACCCGTATTAACTAAACTGGAAGCTTGTTACTTCTGTCCTCTGCACCTACAAAGCAACACTCACCTAGGCACCAGAGAGCAAATGGCCACAGACCCCATCCATTCCATCTGGAGAGGAGAGAAGGCTGGAATGTGCAAAAGGAAGATCAAGCACAACTAATATTCAGTACCAACAGTATAGGGATTTACAGTTTTCATACGATTTTATTATGCAGGAAGTGGGTTTATCACATGAAAACAGAAACCAAGCCACAGCCAGCTTACTGTCCTTCAGAGGTTGGCTATTACCTTGCAAAAATCTGGAAGAGGCAATCACCTGCAATACTTTAGACAATCCCCTATGGCTCTCCCTCCTCTAGCTAGCACTTTTCGGAGTTCCCTTTTACTAAGTCTCTTTCTGTTACACAGCCAGGTCTAAGAGCCAAACCCTGTTTAGCCCTGTTTAAACTAAAACTTCTCTGCAATGTCTCAGACTTCCTGGAGAGTGCCAAGAGAGAACACAGGGCCTCCCAGCACAGGTTAGGCAATAAGCTGTTTTTATCCCTGGCTCTTCTGCTTGGGAAACAGAACATCATCAGATTTTTTTAACATCAACTAATGCCCATAAGGCTGCCTCACTTAGTTCCTTCAGGTTCAATAATTTTTTTGCTATTACTTTTTGTAAGTAAGGACAGAACTTAAGAGAGTATAAATGTGCAGTTGTGCTTGAATTATTTTAGGATTCTTTCATCTAACAATTCACTGTTAATAATTAAAAACAGTTGTTCTGTCACTACAAGTTTCCATACTTACCACATCACCCACAACATACAGATTCTCTGATTTTTTTTTTTTTTTTCCATTTCCTAGCAAACACAAGGACATTTTTCATTGCTAGAGCACTTGAGCTGGAAGCTGGAAGTCAGGTTAGAAGCTTATTCATCAATTAGTAATTAGGATCTTGCAGGTCAGGTTCTGCCCCAGCTTCAGCTGTCAAATTACCTTTCACTGCAGCAGTCTCAAATACACACCTGCATCCACACCCTGTACTTGCAGTCATAAATGTAAGTACTTTGATCCATGGAAGCTGAAAAGTTATTCGGCCAGAAGAGGACAGGTCAGGCACAGGGCTGAGTTCAGTTTATTTTCTTATGAAAACGAACAAGAAATCCAGTCACTAGCCTCACACCTTACCTTAAACAGGAACAAAAGCCAACGATCATGACCCTTGTGAACAGCAGACACAATCATTAAAATAAAGCCAGTTCTGTCTTTTTGTTTTGAAGAACTCCCCAGCTCACACTTTGGGATTAGAAGTATTCAGAAAAAAAGAAGTTATTCCAACTCAACAGGCAGCAATCACAGAGCAAAGAGCACTCCAGTTGGTGCTCAAGTTCATGATGAAATACTGATTTGGAAGGAATAAGAAACTGTTACTCAGCATCAGTGTCAGGGAACAGAAGGAATCTTCCTTCCCCTGACACACACATGGATGCTGTACTTCTGGATCCTGCTGATAACACACACTCCTCTGGTGTTTTCCATTATCAACACAGGCAGCGCAGACATGCTTGTCAACCTCCTCTAGTATTCCTGATTTCCTACAAAAACTATAGCATTCCACATGTTTAATCTGCTTTACATCTTCAAATGTAGTTTACTAGTTTGGGAAATTTAAAAGGAATGTACTTAATTCAAAAGAGGTTTATGGGCATTCTTATAAGGTGTTTTGAGGATGAGTTGTTTTATAGAGAAGACACGTGAATAGAGAAAGATTATTTTTTTTCTCATTTCTCCAATTCAAATCTCTAATTCCCACTAGGACGAATGGAATATGCCCAGGTCACAGTCTCTATTATTATTCAAGTCCATTCCTACCTGTGACCATGACAAGGCAAGCTCTGCTGCAGAGAAAGCCGGCAGCTGAGACAAGACTGTCCTGACAGCAGTCTTGTTTCTAGTTCACAATCTGTTTCTGCTATTAATATTTTTAATATAAAGGACTGAGTCTGATCCCTAAAGATTACAGGGGGCAGGAAGAGAGCTTTCCAGGTTCCTCACAACATTCTGATTCTATGCACCACTTTATAGTCCTGTTTGTACAATCAAAAAGGTCTGACAACAAGACTAGTGATTCCTGTAAAGTCTGGCACATTTGCAGAACTAGGGGCAAAATGTGAAGCTATAAAAATACTGAAAAGTCATATTTTTAAATCAAGTCTCCATTGAACCACATTTAACCTCATTACTATCCATATAAAAATAACTGCACTTTTTCTTTGGAAGGAGATGCATGTTTTCCACAGGATTTTGCCATTCTTTTTGAATTAGTATTTCTTTCAGGACCCACAGGGAGAGCCCTGAAAGATAAGCAATAACACAACTTTTCTATTCAGACAAAGAACAACACAAGAGACACTCTCTGTGAGTGGCTTTGCTTAAAGCACGACAGAAACCCAGAATGGCCAAGGAAGGGCTATCAAGTGACAGAGCAGGGAGAGAGGCCTTTGCACAGTGCATCTAAATAGATGGACTGCTAATGTACACTGACATCAGTGTAAATCACTATAGCACAGTAGGCTTTAGCACAACATCTACAACAATAATTTCAAATTCAGTATTAAAACCCAAAGCAACACTAACCTCAGACGCTGCAACTTCACCAGGTTCTGAAAGAGTTGTACAGAATGCAGGGATATAAGCTTAGGCGATGAGTACATACTACTTTCTCTTCCTAGCTGTCCTGGGTGAGAAGGTTACAGCCCCAAGACCTGCCAGCCTATCTGACCATTCTGTGCATCAGTTCAGCTGTAAATGGCTTTGGGTTAAAACTATTTTCTGGATAGAGTTTAGGGTCTAACACCCAGAAACTGGAAAAGAATCAGAAATAAAATGACTGCAAACACAGAATCATAGAATAGTTAAGGTTGGAAAGGTCCTTAAGACCATAAGAGTTCCAACCCCGTGCCATGGCCAGGGATGCCTCCCACTAAACCGTGTCACCCAAGGCTATGTCCAGCCTTGCCTTCAATACTGCCAGGGATGGAGCATCCACAGCATCCCTGGGCAACCCATTCCAGTGCCTCACCACCATTATACTAAAGAATTTCTTCCTCATATATAATCTAAACTTCCCCTGTTTAAGTTTTAACCCCTTGTCCTATCACTACAGTCCCTAATGAAGAGTCCCTCCCCAGCATCCCTATAGGCCCCCTTCAGATACTG
>JAOEHY010028357.1:29618-46476 GCA_025447955.1 Psilopsiagon aurifrons
TCTCTAAATTGGAGAGACATCAATTTGACAGGTGGACCACTTGGTGGATAAAGAACTGGCTGGATGGCCACACACAACGCAAACAATGTCCAGCTGGAGACCACTAACAAGTGGTGTCCCTCAAGGACCAGTGTTGGGACCGGTCTTGTTTAACATCTTTGTCCATGTGTGGAGTCTGGCCGCTCTTCTGAATTTGGAAGCCTCCCTTTTGCTACCTGTTATTCCTTAACATTTCCCAATATAAAACCTGACTTTATAAACATAGTTTCCTTTTCTAATTGTAAAGATTTTTATGAAAGATGATGTAATATTCAAGAAAGCACGACCCTCATGAACTGACATTACAGGCAGGTACAAAAGCTGCAGACTCACAAGGGAAAAAAATACAAATAAAAGAAAAAGCCTAATATTTTATGAAGTTCTATTTGAGGAAAGACATTTTTCCCCCAAAATGTCTCCTGATACTCTGATTAAATCCATCAGTTCACTGTAATGTGAACAGCACTTGAAGCTCCATTGATCAGTGTGATCATTGCTGATATTTTCACATTAACTTATATGGGTTTAGTATTATTCTTGATTCTTCAAACATGCTTTCAGAAGACAAGTCATTACTAAGGATTTTATTATGCACAGCCACATTCAAATTATTTTTCAGTATTTTCCATTATCTTACTGAACCTTCTAGAGCAATGTCAGCCATCCTCAGGTATTCTAAAAACTAAACTCAGACTTTGCACTGCCTTTTATTACATGCACAAATAATGCAAAATGGAATTAGATTTTTTCCAACTTGCTAATAGGAGTCTGTTCTTGAAATTTTAGGTTGGGCAGCAGCATAAAGACATGAGGGAATATCAGCAAGGATATTAACAGGACTTTGTTTCCTCTTCTTCACCTACTGTCTTCAGAACATGTACTCAGAACAAGTAGATGTGAACCTTCCAATGAATAACACCAATGCACTTCATGTGCAACCTGCAACAAAACAAACTCAAGCCTTAAGTCCAATGAGTCTGTATGATGGACAGGCAGATAGTTGAGACTGAGAGCAGCTGGAGAATGCATACATCTTCACAAATTTATAATTTTGAGGTTTACGCTTTACTTACTAGAGCTCAATGCAGTCAGTATTACAACTGCAATGTAAAATAAAGTAATGGGTGAGCAATCAGGGCTGAAGCTGCATACTAAGTACCACTACATTATGACCAGCAAGTTAGCCAGATCAGCAGATTTTGGGGCAACAACCTGAGAGTTAACTACTGAAGTTCTGAGCCGAAAAATTCCCACTGGTAGACACTCATGTTGTACATGAGTAGGCCTGGGCTGCTTCTTCTGGATGTTTGGTATGGACTTATTCTGCAAGAACCTTCCTTGTGCAATTAACAAGTCTCAAAGCCAATGAGTAACACTATTTTTATGAATTAGACTTGATTTAAATTACCACCTATTTAGTCAATTTTCCCAGCCAGTCAAGATGTATTTAATCAGCTTTACATCAGCACTGCATCAAAGTAGTGAACATAAGGTTATGGAGCTGCTGGCTGAAGATCCAAACAGCTATGTGCGGACAGGAGAAAGGGTGTAGGTTTCAACCCCAGCTCATTCTGGACCTGTAACTCTATGAGTAGCCTTTGATGGCCATATTTCAGGCATCTGTATTTCTGCTTATTGGACTCTGCCTATCTTGCTACAGGCACAAGAAGACCTATCGGAACTGGAATAATTCTGTTTCTGTTGACTCCACCAGCTATGATTTAAAACACGCACCAAAAAACCCAAGCAAACCACAAAAAACACCACCACCACATTAGCTAGGACACTGATTTTGGCAAAACTACCAATACTGATAAACTGGAGCCAGAGCAACAGGTTTCTTCAAACTGAGGAATGGCTTCCTTCCACTACCAGTACCAACCACAATCAGGCTCAATTTCTGACCAATCTAGTAGAGAATGTAGCCTCTTTTTGCAAGTGGAAAATACTGTTCCTTCAGGTTCCGGGGAATGATTATGTTTTGGGGCTAGCAGTGTACTTGCCATTTCTGATAGTCAGCTTCTGGTTGCAACATTCAAAGATCTGATTTTTCTATTAAATTTACATTCCAAAGAGAGATGTTGGATTTTAAACCTGATGCTCCCAAACAAGTATAATACCTCTCGCCTTCCATATTTACTTTTAATTCCAAATCTTGACCAAATTTGTATGCTCAGAGCTTCCTGGATGCAGCTTTCAAGTACAGGAATTTCTTTTATTAAACTGAAGCACAGGGGCAATTTGTTTCAGTGTTATACTCTCCTTTCTAATATTACAGAGAACTCTCACCATGAGCAACTTGTACTGTCTCAAAAGGATTTTCATAGACATCACAGGAAACAAATCAGCCTTAAGCAATGCCCTTGTGCAACATACCACATTTGTACGCACCTTGAAACTTCTGCTACATGGCATATATAATTTATGTGCAACAGTCCCTGCTTCTCTCTCAAAATACTAGTACTCAGATATTCACAGTATGAAACAGCTGCCTCTACCAAATTAACAACAGTTATTACAGCTACATTAGATTCAACACAATATACATTTTAGTTTAGAATAATTTCAACCATCCCCTGTGAGAAAAATAGTACAACATAAAACAAATACAAATACACGACTACCACGATCAGAACACGAGCACACATGAGTCAGGATGGCCGAGCGGTCTAAGGCGCTGCGTTCAGGTCGCAGTCTCCCCTGGAGGCGTGGGTTCGAATCCCACTTCTGACAGATCCTTTTGGAGATTACATGTGACTGGTAATCAGTCACCGGCAGTGTACCTAAGGGCTCAATTCCAGGGCTAATCCTGCTCAATATATTTATCAACATGATTATCACTGCAACTAAGAACTTTGGGTTTGTCTAGTCTGGAGAAAAGGAGGCTGAGGAACCGCCTCAGCTTCCTGAAGAGGGAGGTGCTGAGCCCTTATCCCTAAGATTGAATAACAGGGTATGTGGGAATTTTTCCAAGCTGCAGAAGGGAAAGTTCAGACTGGCCATTAAGAAGCATTTCTTTCCTGAGAGGGTGATCAAACACTGAAACATGTTTTCTAGAGAGGTGGTTGATGCTCCAAGCCTGCCAGTGTTTAAAAGGCATTTGGATAATGCTGTTAACAACATTCTTTAACTTTCGGCCAGCCTGAATTGGTCAGGCAGTTGGGCTAGATGATCACTGTAGGTCCCTTCCCACTGAAATATTCTATTCTTGTCTTAAAATAAATAAATAGGGTCTTAAATTGAAATGGGGGGGGGTCTAATTATCTCAGCCCAAAGAAAGGAGCAGTTCAGAATGCAGCCCCCAGAATCTTAAGATTTTAAGACTTCTCAAAAGCACATATGAATCGATAAATGAATTATGTTTTCACATTACATGCTTAGAGTTAAGTACACAGTGAGTGATATTCTGGAATACAAAGTATATCTGAAAAACAAGGTCACAAACATCAGTCACAGGAAAACTCTTTCCATGAATCAAGTGAAAGACTGCAGATTTTAGCACAATAAGCTGTAAATGTTAAGCATCCAGCACTGCAAATGCTCAGCAGATATGCAATAATGATCCCTGAACATGCATAGGACTAGATCATTATATATTTGCAGCTCAAGAAGATAAATCAATGACTTATTCCAGAGGAGGAAATAGATTGAGGGAGTGTTTTAATTATGTAATATTAACACGGACTCCAAGAAAGGTAACTAATGCTTTCCACGTGCAAATGCTACTAAACATTCCTTGAGTTGCTCATCTGCCTGAAATACTTATTTAGCAAAACTTGTGTACAGAAGATATCTATCTTTTTTCTCCAGAACCTTTACCCTAGGAGTTGTTAACCCATCCCTTCCCACTAGGCAAGTGGCACTACAATCCGTCAATATATAAAAGGATGTTTTGTAGAACATTCTAGCAGAAAGCAATGTTAAGATCACCATCTCCTAAACTGTTGATGCTAAATGAGTATTTAATTCCATGTTCCAGACAGCAATTTTACCAGCACTGGATTTTGAAAGCAGCACATTTACCTGCTATGAATGCACAAGCAAGTCCAGTGTCCTGAGGTCTGCCAGACATTCAACAAAATCAACAGGCAGCTGCCTAAAACAGTAATCAACAGCTGTAAGCTGCAGGGTGCAAGGCTGCCTGGCTTTTCTGTGGGATCCATTTTGGATAAAACCTGCAATCAGTACCTGGTTGTCATGGCAGGGGGGCACCCAGCTCCATCTAGTTGGAACTAGATGATCATTAAGGTGCCTTCCAAGCCAAACTATTCTATGATTCTGTGATTCTATCACCATACTCTTAGTTCATATGCTTGTATGGGACAGAAGGGGAGAGATATTAAAAAAACATTAAATAATTGTATGCCACAAGCAAAACAACTCTGAAGTACAGAACTTCAATCATTTCAATAACAAGGTGAATACTGAGATCAAATAAATCAGAACAGATGTGCCTACACAGTATCTGACATGGTTAAACATCCCAGGAAGCTACTAGTGACATGGCATTTACTAGATTGTGCATTCAAAACACCTATTCAGAACTGAAGGTTTTTTCTACAGTCCCTTCCTCACACTACTTCAGTCCCTGTTGAGAGGCTTCCACGGGGGGAGAGAATGAGAACTGCATGGGGCTCTGGCCACCATTCTGGATAAGAAAATGCCTAACCCCAATGAGAACTCACAAGTTTCTTCAGTGCGCCTACGATTTCATCCCCTGATTCAGATCTCCACTTTGGACAAGGGTGCACATGAGCTGCTGAACCTGTGAAACACCAGCAACACAACAGAATGCACAGAGCCATGGGTTAAAAAGTCCACAGCCATGAGCTCTGCATAGCTTGAAATTAACACCATTTCTCTACTAGTAACACATCATAATGAGGGAATTAGGTATGCAGATGAGATTTCTTTTGGATTTTCAATATAATTAGGCAATAAAATACAACATGCTTCCAAGTCAACTCTTCCATATTCACAGACTATGGTCAAAACAAAAGGAGAGGGAGGGTTAAATCCAAGGCCACCATAAGCAACAAAAACCACAGGATGTCATCAAGAAATCCCTCTAGAAAGGTCAGTTCCTTACTCTCTAGCAGATCATTCATCCTGAATTAAAGGCCTGCACAGAACAATAAAATCTGCCAAATCCTATCTTAATATGTTACCCAGGTAGAGTCACTATTAAGAATATGACTTCTGGTAAATAAGATACAGGGAATTACTTTTTTTTTTTTAAGAAAGCGACTATACACTTTCTCAAACAAACATATTTCAGTATGCCAATGCAAATAGGACATAGAAGCCACAGAAGGAGGTTGTGCTTCACCAAAGGAACAATTTTCTCTCAGCAAGCCTCTATTAAATTCAATCTCTCAATCAATAAGGAATAAGGATAGCTATACCTATGAACAGAGCCCTTACAGAACAGAAGGGAAAGAATACAGGCAGATTCCACACCACATGTGAAACCCCCCTGAAGGGGGTTCAGAGAAACAGGTAACTTTATGAGCAAGGTAGGATTCTACCACTACCACCCCAGCACCATCATACATGAGAGGATATTGCCACGTTGCATGTTTTCCTTCATGTAAGATTTTCTCCAGCAGACTAATGGCTATCACCAAATTCTTCTCATCCTGGTCTTACGAATGTTGCCCACGGACTAGAGAATACAGCACGATAGAGACCCTCTCATGATATGCTCATCATAAGGCATAACAGATACCCATATCTGACCAGTGTTTATCACTCAGCATGAGTGACTGAACAGTGGAAAAGGATGGAAACTGCTTCCATTATTTCTCTTCTGACACCAAATCCACACATCGCCTTGAAAAGAATTAGACCAAGTTCAGCCAAGTATATGCTAAGGAGGTGGGCACAGAGGGAGTTTTGAGATACCTCATTTCTTCTACTGCTCTTTAGCAGATAGGACAGTATATTTCCAATACTCTGTGATCTTCAAGGATTTTTAAAAAGAGAAGTAAAAGGAATAATCAGGATACCATGGTTCACCTGTTCCTTTTGTCATTAGAACAAGCCTACACTGGCAGCTCAAACCATGCATTTATCTTACTGGGAAACTATCCATTACCAGCAGATAATGATCTTTTTTGCCCTCATGAATCTACCTTGAAAGGAATCTACCTGGGGCGCTGTTCCATTCACAGTTATTGAAACATGAAAGCTGGACTAACTCTGCTGAGGGCATTGATGGTTAACTCTGATGTCAATTAAATGCCAGCTTTATGAACTGGAATCAATTCAGAGAACGCAAATCTATCCTTGCATTAAAGATGATGCATGCAGAAGCTGTTCTCTCAGTGCAAGAGTCCTGGCTCTCTGTTGACACAAATCACACTGCAGAGGGGCAGGCCCAAAGGGCAGCCTTGGCATGAGGAAACATGGCTGCCCAGAATGTGAAAATAAAACATAGCTTTTTTTTGACAGCATAGAGAAATCGTGATAGCACAGGCAGAAAGGTACCTGCTGCAAGCCAGGCTTTCTTTCTGCAAGCCTCAATTAAACAGGATCTCCTACGGACAGATGTCATCACAATATGGGGAAGCTGATTATTGCTTCTGCTGCTAGTACTCCTCATAAAACATGTAAATGGTTGAATAAAACAGTATGTATTTGTAGGTATGTCTCTCCTGAAGCCAGTGTCTTGTTTCACTTGAAAAAGCCCCATTCCCCTTTCAAGGTTCATGCTATCATTTCACTGTGGGCCAATCCACTAGCTATTTGCTGCTACATACACTCACCCTTCCCTCAGAGGGGCAGTTTCATGCTTGTGTTTAACTGGAATTAATTTATTTCCTGTTCTTCCAGTGATAGTGCTAGGCTCTGACAGCTCCCCCAGCACAGCATTAGTGAATCGCCCCATCACTGCTGTATGGCTACAGACTCCCCACCAAAGCAGCCAGGTACTTCAACGCCTCCTCAGAGAGGAGAGCCTGGAAGCCTTACATCATATGACCTCTGTGAAAACAGAACTTCCCATATTTCTTTCGCATTAACTAAAATAAGGAGCAGAGCTATATTATAGCCTTGAGGCAATCAGCATTGGGCACAGCAGAAGATATCCAAGCAACAACAGTGTTGATATCTTTTACTCCGTATCAGAATCATACAACATTTTGGGTTGGAAGGGACAGTTCCAACCCCGTAACACAAACAGGGACACCTTCCACTAGACCAGGTTGCTCAAAGCCCCATCCAACCTGGCCTTGAACACTACCAGGGATGGGCAGCCACAACTTCACAGGGCACTCTGTGCCAGCGCCTCACTACACTTAGAGTAAAAATTTTCTTCCTAGTACCCAATCTAAATCTATCCTTTGTCAGTTTGAAGCCATTTCCCCTGGAACTGTCACTACACACCCCTGTAAAAACTCCCTCTCCAGATTTCTTGTAGGCAGCACCCAGTGTGGTATTTACTGAACAGCAATAATAAAAAATACCTCTGCATTGCTGTGTGCAGTTTTGCTTACCTCCCTTTTTACATGAGAAACATTTTATTTTCAGGAGAGAATATTATAAATACCAATTTGAATATAATAAATAATCTGCAAATGTCTATAAACATTCCTCTTTATCTGACTCGTGTCAGTTAAGGTAAAATATAGATTTACAAGTTCTACATAAGGAAAGTTATATAAATAGGAGAGTGGGTTTGAAAACAAAACACAGTTCTCAGAAAGTTAGATTCACCTGTCAAAGCAAGTAAACTATCAGATAAAAGGGAGACTAGGCCTGAATATGATTAAAGCCTTTTTTTTTCTGCAAAGAGCACAGGTTTGACATGCTGAAGTCTGCAAGTTTAAAATATACAATAATGAAGATGAGCTACTGAGTCATCACCTATTATTTTAAAAGATCAAATTATTTATAGAGAAACTGACATTTATAAAGACAGACATGAAGGACTCAGTTGAAGAAGCAGCAGTCTTTGCAGCTTGGAGGTTTTGTTTTTCCTAAGTTAATTTACTTTGCTTCATCTCCATTCCTAAGTTCAGAAGCATCACATTTCAAACTAAAGTGCTATAACTCAAATTGAAGGCTCCCTGCTGCCCAGTGGTCAAATGTCACAAACATCAATTTGTTCAGCTCTTTGGATAATGTCAGGTCCCAAAAAACTGGACTAATGCAGTTAAAATTAAGAGGAAGCCGCACTGAGTTTCCGTACAGAAGCAGTGAGCACAGGGCACTAGCCTGCCTTGCGCTTCAGCTGCTGAGGCCAACCAGCAGCCCAGGTGGATCAGACTGGGGATACTGGTGTTGCCCAGATTTCCAGCATCTCCAACCAGAGTTACAAAGCCTATTGGAGAACACGGCTCAGTGTCAGAACTCTCCCTTCATGGATCATAGGTGTAGCTGCATTGCTCTATCTTCCTCTCCTAAATAACCTCTTCTCCCTAATCAGACTTACTCCTCATCTGCAGTCCAGCCCAGTATCCTCTTAACACACAGGAACATCCATTCTCATCAGACCAATAGTCAGCCTAGCTCAGCATCCTCTGGAATAGGCGCCAAGACCAGCCCTAAGAGAAATCAATGCAGACAGCAGAAAGCAGCAGGACAAACAGTAAGACAAAGCTTCCCTGCTCCCAGCAATTTGTGGTTTGGAAGATTCATAATATAGAGGTATTTCTCCATGTTTCATAGCCAGCAGCAGACTAGATTGTTGCTGAGGCTGGTGGGGAGCTCTGGGGATCCTGCAGTGCATCTTCCTGCTCCGAGCCAGCTCAGCTGCCACAGACTGATCAGGGCCATAACCTGTCAGGCTTTGATTCTCTCCCAGGATAGAGACCATACAACCTCATGGCAACCTGTTCCTGTATGCCACACTAAGAAGTTTTTTCCTCATTTTCCTGCATTTTTTAGTATTCACATACTGCTGCACCCAAGTCCAGAGCCTGCTTATGCACTGCCTGAGGAGCTACACACAACCCTAGTGTGTGGAGCTGTGATTACAGTAAGGGCAACATTTCTCTTGTCTCCCTACACTCTGGTCAGGACCACTGCTCTAACTTCATGTGAAATGGCAGTCTTTCAGGTTTTAAGACCACAGCAAAGGTCTTAAGACCAGAGCATTCATTACACCATTGGAAAATTCTGAGATACTTAATTTTTCTGGGTTCTGGACTTTCCCTATGTTATCTGTAATGATTCCTTTCTTTGTCTGTCTTTGCCTTGAGCAGTGGAGGCATCTGCCATTGCTCCAGAATGCACAGACAAACAGCATAATTCTGTTTACAACTAGTTTCAGATAAATGCCTATTTCTCATCTCTCAGATCAGAAAAAGTCATGCAAAATGCAGTGATTTGCCAAAAGGTACACAACCTTTCAATGGTATCTCTTTCATTCTTGGAAACATTCTCATAAATGGCTTTTTTGCTCTTATGTCGAATATGCTGCATTTATTTCTCCCCTTCCTATGAGACTCACCATTAGCTGTATAAATCTGAAATGGCTTCTGATAATTCATGCTACAAAAGCAGACTTATCCATTCCAGCCTTCAGATTCACTTTTCATAAACATGAGTATGAATAGAGAAAGACATTAGAATAGCATCATATCACGATTTGGGTTGGAAAGGATCTTAAGGATCATCTAGTTCTAACCTCCCCTAGATCAGGTTGCCCCAAGCCCCATCCAGCCTGGCCTTGAACACTGCCAGGGATGGAGCAGCCACAGCTTCTCTGGGAAGCCTGTGCCAGCACCTTACCACAGCAAAGAATTTCTTCCTAGTATCTAATCTAAATCTCTCCTCTTTCAGGTCAATGCCATTCTCCCTTGGTAACTACCACCTTGTGGCAATCAGCACTGGGCACAGCAGAATATATCCAAACAACTTCACAAGTCACTGAGTATCTCCACATCCCGTGTAACCAGGACTCCTCCCTCTTTCAAATACATCAATGCATTCCAGGAACTTCCTGGATTACTTTTGTCCTGCTGTGTTCACTTTCCAACATATACCAGAGCGGTAGAAGTTGCCCGTGAGGACCTGGACTTGTAAATGTGAGGCTGCTCCCATCTGTCTATGGAGGGCCTCATCCACCCTGTCTTCCTGGTCAGGTGGCCTGTAGAAGACCCCCACTGTGATGTCACCTGGCCCTGACCTCCCTTTAATCCTGACCCATAAGTTCTCAGTCATCTTCTCATCCATCCCGAGGCAGAGCTCTGCTCACTCCAGCTGATCACTGATGTAGAGTAGAACACCCCCTCCTCATCTCCCCTGCACCTGTCCTTCCTGAAGAGCTCTCTTTCCATTCCAACATTCTACTCATAGAATCCATTCCACCATGTCTCCATGATATTACAAAATCCCTCCTAGAATTCTAGGTTCAGAAAATAATCTTGTTCATGTTAAGAAAAATAAATCAATAAATAACTGGGTCTTTGGGGAGAAGGAAGGTTTCATCTGACAGTATGGTTCACATGAGAATATGCATTTGAAATGCTGATCAATCATTCACCACACAGAAGAACAAAAGGGCTTGCCATGACAAGGCTTAATTCTCTACTGTTGTTCTTTCACTGTGGTTATTTAAAATACCAAAAGTATCTTAGAGTTACATTAAAGATGGAAGATCAAACAGGGACAAAAGCTAAGACTACATGATCATCCCCTCATTGATTTTGTTGCACAGGTTTGGATTGACTATTGAGAAAGTTCCTTTAGCTCCTTTTCTTCTGGGAAAAAAAATGAATAGCAAAAAGTGAATAATAAAGCCCAATTCCTACCTTGATTGAAAGACGAATATAAGGGTGGAAGTCATGCTGTAATGAGGCCATTAAAAGATTACAGGTATTAAGCTGAATACAGTAAGACACAACAAGCCCTCTACAGTCCTGGGTTGGCCCTTTTGGCTTTGCTATGATGCTGACAGAACAAAGAATCATGCACCAATCATTAGCCAAAATAAATTAGGCACCATATCTAGTAGTAAATGAATTATACTGGCTCCTCAAAACTGCTCTTTTCATAAAAAGCCATCCCTCTAGACAGTCTGAGGAAAACTGAGTGAAACTATAAGAACAGGAAACGGAGGTAAAGCCCCCATGTAGTCAGTTTCACAGCTAGAATTTTAATATGGCTACCTAGTTATAGAAGATTTGCTACGAACATTATATTCATATTAACAATGAATTTTTGGATGTTTATAAGCTTAGAAACTGTTACAGAAATCATAACACAAAAATACTGGCTGTAGGCAAACCACCTTCCAGTGTTCTTCTGATATTTACAATTAGGGAGCTTAATGAAATCCAGGGTATCAGATTTGTTTCATAATCCCTACACCTCTGACTTGTACTATCATGACATCTTCCAACAAGTATGGAACAAATGGATTATATCTAGAGCTTAATTTTATAGTCTTCCCTTCGACTGATTTTCTTCTACTTTCCAACAATATTTCAGAAAATATTTTGCAATTAACTGAAAGTCATTTAGTGCTCTCACCAAATTACTCCTCAATGAGTCTCGAGCAGATACACTTTCTTCTTCTCAAGTGCCTTTGATTTCTCCTCTGCATGCACAGGCATGCACTTAATTAAAACTTTCCATCAAAGTGGCATTAGCTAGACACACAAGGCATATCAACATGCTCTCAGGCTTCCTGCCAGAAAGCCAGCAGTGCTGATGCTTTCCTTCATTTACTTCAAAGTGTCAGCAAAACAGGCAATTTATGACCACATAAATACAGAGCCAACAACCCACGACCACTATCTGTGGCAATACAGCACAGACACAGTCATTTCATTGGTCCACTTCCCTCAAACTGGTTCATGCTGCCAGATGCAGAACCAGAGTACACTTTACTAAGTGACTTCTGTAACACTGTAATAAAATAAATTATCAGGCTGAGTGTTTAAAAAGGTGTCAGGGAGCAGCATGAACAAATCGTATTAGCAGTCAACAGGATTTGTGCACATATCTGCTATTCACCACATTGAAAACTTAACCCCAGGGCATAACACATACAAGCAGTATGGAGATACATCACATCGTGGAATGAGATTTTGTTTTGATCAGGATATTGGGATTTTTGGTAGGAAATAAAGATATAGGAAGGAAAGCCTTTTGATATAATATAGTGTTATGATTGTGAACAGGGATTAAAAAAGCACCCGATGAAAGGGAGACATCTGAGAAATCGTGTAATTGCTAGAAGTATTTGAAAAAGTCTATAGCACAAAACAGCAGCCCTCATTGCATGGCACCAGTTCTGCTTCGGAAGGTTTCAAAGATGTGGTATCTGGCAAGGAATCCCAGAGAGAAAAAGTATTTCTGATCACCAGTGTAGGTATTCCTACATGTGAAAAATACATCAGAGGCTAGATGATGTCACTAAGTTCTGCTAGGTGCTGATTGTCATATGCATGTGCTTTTCACATTTAAGCTGAAATTAACTAGAGTGTTTTTAAATTGAGACCAGGTGTCATGTGTGGCAGCACTGATAATTCTCTAATCTACATTTCCTAAAAATGAAAGAAATCTGACAAAGTTATTTTATAGTCAGAACTTAACAGGAGCAGTTCTGTTAAGACTGGAAACATATCAACAACTGAAGGTATCTGCAAGGCACTGAGGCTCAAGCTCAGGATGAAATCTGAGCTTGAGGAAAAGTTCATCCTTGTCAGGAAATTATTTCATGCTTTCCTGTGCAAGAACAAATGACTTCACCATTCAGCAAGACTGACCTTTAGTTTATACTTTTTCATATTTTTCTTTCAAATGCATTTCTTGAAAGCAAAACCAAACAGCATTTTCCTCACCCTGCATACTCTTGGTAAAAAGTATTGTTAGAAAATTCAGGTGAAATTTTGACTTACAGAATAGGAGCAAACGAATTTCACTGACTTCAGAAATGCCAGGGTTTTGCCCTTCAGCAGGAGCTTGAACAGAGTATAACAGGGAACACACCCCTGTACAATGAAGAGCCCAGGCACATACACAACATAACTGAAGGGTCTTGCTCAGAAACCCTGTGCCTCTTGAATCTTCTAAAGTATAAGGGAACTGGAAACACAACAAAAAAGGCGTCTGCAATTTTGCTCACATATTAATTACTTAAGATCAACTGGAGAAGTAAATAAACACACCAGCATTCCAGTGCAAAGAAAAACACACACACAAAAAATTCAGTCACTGAGATGTTAAGTCCTCTTTGTAACTTCAAGTGCCAGCCGCTTTTGAAGAAGGAACTTATGATATTAAAGGTTATAACTGAAGTGCAAGTGTAATCATATAATTAAAGACTCCACAGGCAATAATCAGATGGTCTTACAAAAAATCTAAGATGTAACAAAGAAACACAGTAGGAGAGTTAAATAATTCTGAGTATTAGAACTACAGCACGAAGCTGGTATAGAAATGGAGATGACTTTCTCTAACAAAAAGATAACTGCCAGGTTGGCTGGTTAGTTTGTGCAAATGCCTTTGAAAAGCTCTACATGAGGCAGAGTGAAGCCTTATTGTTAAACAGACTTCTGTAAAAATGTAACAGAGAAAACATTAATCACGTGAGATAAATTTAAATAGAATTAAATTTCTTTTATACTTTTATTTTTAAAACCACAGATTATATCCAAATATTAATTCACATTGTATAGTTAAGGATGCAGCTGGTTTAGTGGGAGGTGTTCCTGCCCATGGCAGGGGGGTTGGAACTAGATGGTCTTAAGGTCCTTTCCCACTCTAACTATTCTATGATTCAAAGGAAATTTTCAAAAGCTGTTCACCATAGGTTAAATTTCTCATTAATTTATTTGTATGTATAGGAAGAAAAACATTTATTAGATGGACTGGCAAACTAAAAATATGTATTTTCTATATTTTGTTACATATGCAACCATTTTATGGAACTTAAGCCCCTGAATATGAACACAGATCGAGCTTTTTATATTGTAGTGGGGCTGGCTGAGATGGAATTAATTTTCTTCATAGCAGCCTGTATGTGCTATGTTTTGGATCTGTGATTAAAACAGTGTTGATAACACATCCATGTTTTGGCTATTGCTTAGTAATATTGTTAACATTACTTTGTCAAGTCCTTCTGTTTCTCACTCTGTTCCCCTGCCTTGAGTAGGCTGGAGAGTGGGCAAGAAGCTGTGAGGACACACAACAGGAAGAGGTGATCAGAAATGACCAAAGGGATATTCAACAGCCACATGATGCTGTGCTCAGCAACAAAAGCTGAAGGAAGGGAGAAGGAAGAGGGGACATTCATGGTTAGAGAATTTGCCTTCTGCAACAGCTGTTACATGTGTTGAGGCCCTGCTTTCCAGAAAGTGGCTAAACAACTGCCTACCAATGATGCTATTCTTTCTCTTCCTCCTTATTTTCCTTTGTTCACTTTCACTTCACTTATTACTGTCTTATCTCAATACATGAATGTTCTTAACTTCCTTCTCTTTTCTCCTCATCCCATGGGACAGTGGAGTGAGAGAGCAGCTGTGCAGGTGTTTGGTTGTTGGCTGAGGTGAACCCACCGCATCATCTGTAAACACTTCATGACATTTTTGTAGATCCATGGCAAAACAGATATTTGTTATCCTACTACTTCATTAGTTAGACATTGCTACTTTGGGCTTTAGTTTAATAATTACCAAAAGAAGTAAAAAATATGAGGAGTAATATTCAGAGAAGTGAGACTCAAGTAAGTTAACAGAGGGTAAGCCTTCAAAAAGTGGAAGTTTAAGGCAGCTACCAAGTTGCAGAGAACAAAGTGCAAAGTTCTGCATGGAACTGGTCACAAGGAGTACATAAAGAATTTAGGTCAATTGAGTCCAAGTGGATAAACTGAGTGCAAAAGGCAGAAGATGCACAACAGATACTATGAGAAAATAGACAGAAACCAGGAAACTGGGCACAAAGGGTCAATAGTAGTGTGTGTGGCAAATACCAAATCCAGTTAAAAGAGGAAAACTTAGCAAAACTTGAGAAAGGAAACACCTGACAAAGATAAGTTGCCAGTCTACAGGGAAGCTGAAGTTCTGGGGTAAGGTTAAGTTCCAGAGATACAAACACATAAAGCTGTCAAGAACTAGAGAGACCTTGACCCTTATATCCTGGATCAACTGGCATTGGGGTAGTGAACATCTAAGGTGAAGAAGGAAACTTCCCTGCTGCTATCTGATGTGAGCAAGCAATCATTTAAAACTGCATCAACATGCTCAGGTCCACTTCCTCCCCTTCTTGCTTACCCACACCTAGAAAAAATGCTGCTGAGAGAAGCTGTGGGTTATCAGAAGAGAGCCACACTCCATGTTGGAACGACAAATTCTGCAATAGAGAGACCATCTATGCACTGAAGGCTTGAGTCACCCTATCTGATCTATTAATAAATTTGAGCTCTCATTAAGCATAGCGCAGGCTAGAAAAAATGGCCAGGTGTGTAAAAGGGGAAATAACCCTTGAAAACCAAGAGAGAGTCAGTATAGGATGTTACACATTTTGTTGTCCTATATATATGTGTATACTAGACCATGTCCGTTCTAAGTCCCATAGCCACCTTTATCATTTTGCATTATTCAGCTTCCAGGATGCAAAGCAATTAAACAGTGCAAGACATCGCAAGTTAATTATTTAGGAAAGAGAAGTAAAAGAGTCCATGTTGGTAGGTATTATTTTGCAGTTCACAACCATAACAAAGTTCAACAGTAGGAAGGTTTATGCAGTAACAGAGCAGAAGAGACAAAGCAGGTTATGGCTTCATTCAAATAGTGTCACTTCCAGTTAAAAAGCAAAAGAAAGGCAATAGTGAACACCATGAGAACTGAGGTCAAACCAGATCGTTATTTATGTACACTTAAAAATCCCACAGAAAAAGAACATGCCCATAGTGCTCAGCAATGGACAGTTTTGTGGACAACGTTTAAAAGTTGGCAGAGGTATCAGAACAAAGATAGCAACAGTCCAGGACTAATGCCAATAAAACCCATGAAATTTAGAAACCATGTGCAAACATAGCCTTTCTGCAGCCAAGAGGAAAGAAGAAACTAGGTCCATATTATCTTGAAAATACTAGTCTGTTCATATCTGGTATTTAAAAATGAATGCTATTTCTGTAACTTGGTATTCAAAACCAAATATAAGAAGTCAGTAACTGCCACTGACCAGAAAACAGATGAGTCTTTCCAAATCTCTTCATCCTTCTATACCAGTCACATTACTTGCCCAGCACAGCTACAATCTAAGGCTATAAACATGCCAATGTAAGTAGACACTGGTTTTTCCACTTATCACAGACTCAAATAACTGCTGACAGACCTGGCATAAGAAAATTTACTGTAACCTTCCAGGATGGCTGACTGGAATGCGTTTTGGAAAGAAAACTGTCTGCCTCCAGAAACAATGTCTGTGTTATGAAACTCTTAGACCACTGGCCAAGACTGTCAACACTGCCATTCACCACCTGGCTACCCATCATAGAATCACAGAATAGATAGGGTTGGAAAGGACCTTAAGATCACCTAGTTCCAACCCCCCCGGCATGGACAGGGACACCTCTCACTAAATGATATCACCCAAGGCTATGTCCAACCTGGACTTGAACACCGCCAGGGATGGAGCACCCACAACTTCCCTGGGCAACCCATTCCAGTGCCTCACCACCCTTACAAATAGAGAATTTCTTCCTCATATCCAATCTAAACTTCCCCTGTTCAAGTCTGAACCAGCTACACCCTGTCTTCTCACTACAGTCCCTAATGAAGAGTCCTTCCCCAGCATCCTTATAGGCCCCCTTCAGATATTGGAAGGCTGCTATGAGGTCTCCACGCAGCCTTCTCTTCTCCAG
>JAOEHY010028358.1:0-35343 GCA_025447955.1 Psilopsiagon aurifrons
CATCCCTATAGGCCCCCTTCAGATACTGGAAGGCTGCTATGAGGTCTCCACGCAGCCTTCTCTTCTCCAGGCTGACATGCCCCGCATCTCCTGCTCAGAGACATCTCTGCAGGGTCCTGGGAAGAGGCAGGCATCTGCCACAGCTTCTGCACCAGCAGCATGTGGGCTGAAGCATGACACGATGATTGACGCAGAGAGAAGAGGGGCTTTATTGGTGTGCACAGTGCACACATTCATAGATCAATGTAATCCACATCTCCCTGCAACTTCACAGCATTTTGATCTTCTATCTTTTAATACATGCAAGAAATGACAGAGCTCAGCCTGACATCCATCACAGTGCTGTTTTCAGGCAGGTTCTGCCAGGACTACAGCAGGCCCTGGGCAGCAGTACAGCCTCCTAGCCCTCTCTGTATGAGTCCTGTGTACCACATCCTGCCAGGGACCAGGGAGTATGGACACTCATCCCACAGACGATGATTATGGAAGGCCAATACTGGATGACAATAACAGCCCTTAGATTTCTGGATAATCAAAATGTCTGCATACCTGTCTACCCATAGATATGTGTCCTCCCCACGATATGATAACTCACAGTGTTTCAAGTAGAGAACTTTGGGGGAGCCTACTTCAACTGCAGTGATCTGTATCCTAAATTGCAGTGAGCTGCTAAAGAAAAGCATGGTGTAATGCTATTTAAAAAAAGCACACTGTCTTTAACTATTCCATGCAAATCCAACAGCATTCCTAACGCCACCATACAACTGGCACAAACACAGAATCATTTAGACTGAAACTTCAAACACATCCTTACATTAAACTATATTTAAAATTCCTTTTGCCCAGTACAACTTCCAGTTAGGGTCAATCAAATGTAGAGTCATTGAATAGTCAGGGTTGAAAAGAACCTTAAGATCATTCAGTTCCAACCCCCCTGCCACAGGCAGGGACACCTCACACTAGATCATGTCACCCAAGGTGTAGTTCATAACAGTATGAAGCATCAGCTGCCATGCACCTTAAAAATACCATCTTTGTTCTCAAGTGCCACTAACAATAAATGGATCCGATACCTAGAACAGCCACATTAGAAGAAAAAAAATCTTCTAGGGTGGAACAAGGAGAGCAGTTCAAATATCTTCTTACAGCTGCTGCTAAATTGCAGCTATTATAAACGACACAGTATGAGAGGTCAGAGTGACGAGTTAGTGGAAAAGAAAATCTCTATTTGTGAAATAAGCACCTGGGAACTTCAAAAACCATCCTATGCCAATTTCTTCATATGCAAAATAATGTCTGAAAATGTTATGATTTAACATTAGTGCTTTGCTTTAATAATTTAACTAAAAAAATATGTACTTAACCTTCAAATCTTGACATTAATGCTAAATATTCCTCTGAATAAAGTATTAGAGAGGTGCATACCTCATCCCTTCTAATCTTAGTCATATCTCAAGCTACTATTTTTCGCAAGTACATGTTAGAAAGAAATGCACATAGAGCTGGAAAATGAGGCCCTGCTACAGGATTGTTACTTTCAAAGATTATGCCATTATACTTTGTGGTTTAATCATTTTATGCAAACCTAAGAATTGACAATGCTTAGCTAAATTATCATTTAGCCTAAACATACCTTGACAAACTGAGCCTGATTTCCTACAGCTGTTTTCTCTCCTTCCCACACTACGACAGCTGAGGGAACAGACACGCAGCTCTATAGTGCTTCAGTCACATGAACTCTATTAAAAACTTGATTATTTGGAGCTGTTAAGGATCAGGTAATAACCTCCCTCTAAAGATGAAAAAATATGAACAGACCCTATTTAGTATCTGATAAAGAAGTGGGGTTGATTGCACCGCGTAAAGCCTGAATTAGAACAACATAGGAAGACTCAACAAAAGATACTTTGTGTTTCTCATTGCAGAGGGTAACAACACCCCTGGGTGCCCTCGGCTTCCAGCGCTAAGCTGTTAGAGCATCCTACTGGTTTTCCACACCGTGCTAAAATATACCTGACAGGTGCTTTTGGAGTGTTGTTTCAAAGGACAAACTGGTGTCCCATGCTGCACATTGACTCTGAAACAAAGAGCTTTAAACAAATCCTTCTGGGCAAACTCTGAAGAAATCACACCCCCAGTGAGATAACTCTTAATAAGCTTCCAAGCACAGATCTTCAAGAGAGCACAGGCAAGTTCTGCCACAAACAGGGCGCCCCATGCTGCCACACAAACACGTAAGATTAGCTTTAAGGCTGATGAAGTCAGAAAACTACAAATGAATGGCTCTACAGCAAGTTCACTGTCAGTTCTGCATTACTGCAGTTGCTTCATTCAAGTTCATTCAATCATAGACTGGCTTGTGTTGGAAAGGACCTTAAAGCTCACCCAGTTCCAACCCCCTGCCATGGGCAGGGACACCTTCCACTAGAGCAGGTTCTTTCAAGCTGTGTCCAACCTGGCCTTGAACACTTGCTTGTGTCCCTTGCCAGGGATGGGGCAGCAACAGCTTCTCTGTGTAACCTCTGTCAGCACCTCAGCACCCTCATACAATGGTTTTCTAACGTCTAATCTAAATCTGAATTTTTTTGACAGATACTAAAATAATAATAGTAAATAGATAATTACTATTAATTATAAAACATTTTTGTTACACAATAAATAATAGAAATAAATCTAAAGTTCTTTGACAGCTACTGGGACGCTGAGTATCTTAATTAGCAATCTGCCTTTTTAATGCACAGTCAAAATTAGCTTTGCACTCTGTCTGTAGTGATCAATTCCACATAGCCACGCATGTAACCTTATACACGAGCAATCCTGCCGAGTTCAACTGTCTTTCCAAACCAGTCTGTGCTCAGCACATGTCAGGTTCTGTTCATTTTGCCCTTTTCCAAGCATCCCATCTGTTTATAGCCGTTCCATCTAGTTGACTATGATTTTCCAAGGTTTCAAATTCACCTTTTTTCCTTTCAGTTTTTCCTATCCAATCTACACTGTAATGATATTAAGGGAGACACTTATTGAAGAACTAGCTTAATTTCTTTCCACATTGTTTCTCCAAACTGGCTGGCGGAGGGTGGCCTTTCCAAAGGTACTTGGCAGAGGCCGGTTATTTGGCAAGTTGTTTTTCCAGTTTTGGGCAGTCTGAGGTTTAAAATCGGCATCAAATGATTTTTGTTACATCAGATTAAAAAAGAAAAGCTTTCTTAACTGCTCTGACAGCTTTTAGTCCAGCTCCTTTAAACTGCATGAGAGAAATTAAGTACACAGTGGAAAAAAGCACTAGTCTGATTTGTGGCCAAAATTCCACCTAGACAGAGAGCAGGAGGAAGAGAAACATTACAGCTCTCCAACAGTATTTCCCAAGTGTTTGTTAAGAATTATTTTCTCAATCTCAAATTAACAGCAGGCTCAAATTAACAATGCAAGATCTGGGCTTGAGGAGATATGCAATAGGATAACATCTCATTCTGCTGCTCATACAGTGAGTTATGTGTCCATGGCACATGGAGACCAACTTGCTTCTTACAGCTTTTAGTAATCACCAATTGGTGTGCTGGTCCTGAATGCCAGGGTGGAATCAGGAGGCCAGCTCAAGTATCTTCTTACAGCTGCTGTTAAATCAGAACTCTTCTAAAAGATTGAGAATGACAGGTCAGAGAGAGGAACAGAGAGTTTTATTCATGGAGAGCCTTACTTGCCTTCAGAGCAAGTCACATCAGAGATATGTGAATACATTTTTATAGCTTGTGCCTGAATTAGAAAGTTAAAACTCTCAATGTCCCTCAAACTCCTTCCCTTGTCTCCACTTTCCCTATTCATTTTTGATGATCCACCATCCCCTTCATTTTTTTTTCCTTCCTCTTATCCTTTCTTGACCCTTGCCTCTGCACTCTTCCCATCCTACTGCATCTTGACTTCATGCTCACTTGTAACCACATGTAACCAGAGATGTAACACACCAAGTTCTGGCGCTCAGGAAATCCGGCAGTTCCCAGCTATGGAAAGACCTTCTCATCGTGTCTTCCCCAAGCAAACCGTTAATAAAGTATGGGAGAAAAAAACAATTACAACAATAAACATCTTAGGCTGCTTAAAATGATGGTGTTACCTATCCTGTGTTGCCAGTTTAAAGCACAGATCAAACTGCACTGGCAAAAGCCAGTAACAGATGCAGCTTAAATGGCCCAGGATAACTTTTAACGTTTTAGTTCTGGGAAGTATGCACAAGCATAACTATGCCAGAAAACCCAAGGGATGGGGCTGTCTTCTTACAATGCATTTGAACTCATCAAGCCTTGCTGCAGGTTCTGGCTCAGTTACTTTATCTTAACCAACTTGCCTATGCCTCCCTGCCAGTGCCTCAGAAAAACTGCAGTAACAGAATATTCCACAATGGGATGTACACTGGCTTGTGTTTTAGAGGTGAAGAAAATAAGAACATCCCAAGTGTGCCATGTGCTTTTGTTACTGTGCCAGCACCTCACCACCCTCAAAGGAAGAACTTCTGCCTAATGTCTAATCTGAACCTCCCCTGTGCCACCTCATGATGAGCTTCCCACCACCCAGCACCCCCAAGTCCTTCTCCTCAGGGATGCTCTCAGACCATTGTCTGCCCAGCCTGTGCTTTTGCTTGGGATTGCCCCAACACATGTGCAGGACCTTGCACTTGGCCTTGTTGAACTTCATGAGATCCAACACAGTCCCACTTCTCCAGCCTGCCCAGCTCCCTCTGGATCCCATCCTTTCCCTCCAGTGTGTCGACGGCACCACACAGCTTGGCGCCATTGGCATATTGCTGAGGGTACACTGGATCCCGTTGTCCATGTCAGTGACAAAGGTGTTGATTAAAAGATATGTCCCCACTGCTTCACTTTGCAGGTGTCTCATCTGTCTGCCAGGTCCTGTTTGGGATCAGGCTTTGGCACCACTTTCTTTATACATTACGACCTCACCCCACTATAAAAGATGAAGAAGAATCTGTCAGGGCCACAGTCACTACCAGCTGCTTCAGCTTCCTCAGACATTGGTAGAGCAAGACTAACTGTGCTGCACTTCTGACAGTGCATCTCTGGGGGACAAAGACAAGCTGTGTATGTGCACACAAATGTCCATATTCAAAACAAACAGGACCACCCTTCCAATGATCTCCCAAAAGAATGAGAAAAAAGGCAGAATCTAGACCTCCTAAGCAAGCTGTGTTCAAATACACTTCATAACAAAGTAAGAGATATGCCAATTTAATACCATAGACATGACTGAGAAAAATTGTCAGAGGCAAAATTCATGAGGAAAAAGGCCATTTCTTCACCCTCTGACTTTTGGAACTACACCAGGACAAGGTTGCTGGGTGAGGCAGAAGTGCTAGCCACTCAGCACACTGAACTGGGAGATAGAAAAGGGAAGGAATAAAAAGCAAGGAGTGAAAACTGTTTCTGCATGAATACTCAGGGCCATGCAAACAAGGCTGTGGTTCAAAACCACTTTTGCACGCTTGCCAAACTAAAGTTTTCAAGTCAAGAAGGGCAGTTGTTTCCTGAGGTGTAATAAGACACAGACAGCAACTTTTGACTTGGAAAGAAGAGATGGTAAGAGCAAGAGGCAGATTTCTAGCTGGATAGAAAACTGGATGCAAGGACAAACTCTAAAAGAGGCAAAGGAAACCACAGCAGCTACTCCAATTTACACCCATGTAACCAAACAGAATTGAAACCATTTGGGTACCTCTAAATGGTACCAAGTGCTTCATCGGTAGGTATGAACAAGTTTACAGCCTCAGAAGATTGTGATCTCTCTTGCCATGCAGGAAAGGAAAATCGTTTCTTTTAGAGGAACTCAGAGTTACTCAACTCTAATTAATCTTCTAAAACAGGAAATCCCTGCCAACACAGGTGGAACCATAATATGCTGGCTGTGCAGCTGCGGAACATGAAATGTGGGATTTCCACGTTCCCATCTCACTCACCAAACACAGAGCACAAATGCTGTAAGTAAAAGGTGCAGCTGAAAAGCCTGAAAACAGGCAAGCAGGTTGAAAATTGAAAGGAGGACTATAAAAGTCATTTAGGTCATTCATAAGAAAGATCCCTACAGTATTAACTAAGGTTTGAGCTCTCCTGAGGAAGCTCCCATTCGCTTTGAGAGCTTAGTTGTAGGGCAAAGGTAATTCATCTGAGTCTGTATTTTAGGAAACAAAGTTGAGAGAACACTTTGCTGACTTCTGACATCACCTGTACTACTGAAGGAGCCCCTAATGTGTACTGACAACACTAGCATCTCTCAGTTATCTCTTTGTGCTGTATAACTGACATTTTAAACTACACCTTACACTGTTACCTGCTGCACCACATACCAATGGCAGGATAGAAGTTTCTTTGCCATTCAAATGTTGAGTTAAACCTTGAGCCAAGAAATAGACATTACTTTTCAATATTTGTCTGCAGCATTTTAATTGTGAAGGCATGTGAAAAAGAAAGATATAAGCAATTATTTACATTGCTAGATGGTTCTGTCTATTTGCAATCAAAAAAGACTTGGGGATCTGAAGGGATGATGCATGGCATCACTGCTTGCAGGGTATGCCCTGCACTCTGCACCAAGCACTAAAGCTGTGATTAAATTCAGCTTAGGACAAACAATATTTTTCATGACAGCTTTTTTCAAGCGCCACAAAACCATCTGTATCAAAAGAACAACACAAGGCAGACTGCAATGGAACTTAAAAACCAGTGAAGTAGTGTCTACAGAGAGAACTAACACAAACAGCAGCACTAAAGCTTTGTTTAGACTGGGGAGAGTAAGGCACTGATACAAGGGCTGTTGAGGTGGGATCCTGAAAGGTACATTTTCATCAGAAGAGTAGTGCTGTCATCATGAAACAACTTGGGTACTTGTAAACATATGAATTCACTCTCACCCATCTGATGTGCCAAGACGAGTAACTAAACTAAGAACAGATTAATCTCCTTTAACCACAGATATACCAACACCACACCCCCTCAATGAGCAAAAAGATGTTTGCTATTAATAAAAATAACATGAGGGGACCCGACCCTACAGATACACACAAGTAGCTCTTATTTAGATTATTAGGTGGCTTACCTTTCTCACACATAGATTTCAGTCAATATAATAGATAGGAACATAATAATGTGAATACCTTTCTCATGAATTGGGGTTTTATTGCTCCATTTTCAAGAGCCATTGAATCCACAGGACACTTCAGTAGTCAATACATTATGGTACCACACAGCAAATGTATGCTTGGAAATTACCTGAATACATGCAATGGAGGCAGTAAAATGAGTAAGATTACATAGCTGGCTTTCCATTTCATCCGGGATACTAGTTCCAGCAAGAAACTAATATATATTCACCAAAAAAATGTCCTTCAAAGCCATAAAAGCAATTTAATGCTTATACATATGCTGACAATACTATGTTCAGAGCTGTGAGTAATACAACAAAGGAGACTGTAGATAGACCAGAAGTGCAAACTGGTTCAAAATGCTTGTATCCTCTTCACCGGCATTAAGTCCATTCTCAGTCTGGCCTCTATGATTCAGGCTGCTACACTCAACATTGAAAGCAGATATATAGGAACAACTGAAAATATGACACAGCCTAGAGTGAGGCATCCCTGCCCATGGCAGGAGGGTTGAGATGATCTTAAGGTCCTTTCCAACCCCAACTGTCTATGATCCTGCGGAAACAGTTGTCCTCCTGACCATAATGCTGGGGAAGGTGTTTAACTGAAAGAGCAGTCAAAAATTATCCTGTGATTTAACAGATATGGTCTTCCCCTTAAGATGGATTGGTAAGGCACAGAATTTAATGGAAGGTAACTCTGCAGTGTTGAGATAATATCATGATGTTTTACTTCCTAAGAGATGAAATGAAAGCCCTGATTTTGGTCACTACATTAATGGAAGGGAAAATTGTACTTTGAATTAAAAGAGCTATTCTAAATTCCTGCCAAATTACAAGGCTTAGATCAGCTCTAAAAAGAATTTGTGTCAGCTGGAAGAGGGCAGCTATGTGAAAGATTAATAATAATGAAAAACAACCTTTTTTAAAAGTAGAAGTAATGCCTGTTGAATTTATCACCACCTGCAAGACTGGTTATGTTAGTAATTCTTCACATCATGTCCATCAGACTGAGAATAATTAATAGCCCACAAACAACTCTCCCACAGAAGCTTCAGTGCCAATGCTGTTTTGACTGATTACAATTAGTAAAGAGTATAATCCCCAGTGTTCAGGCCTTGAACACAAATTCCTTCTATCCGAGAAACTTTCACAGAGAATAATTGAGTTCATGGATCACAGTGCCACTGGGGAATTTTGATGTCACTGTCCATAACTCTCAAAACCCGTTATATTTATGAAGAAGCTGATTCCATGTATATACACAGGGTTCCGCCACTGAGCTCTGCTGAGCCACCACAAATGCTCAGGAGTCAGAGGGTGAGAGCAAGGGTACTGATGCCCTCACAGCTCAGCTGGCTATGCTATTTAGGGGGTGCTCATTAAGCTCTGAAGGCTACCTGCCTCACCATGCAAGCTCTTTCCTCCTCTTGTCTGAAGTAGCTGTGAAACAATGGTCAATTGGTAACGTCTCAATCTAGCAGCAAGGAATGTCTGCAAGGACACAGGACTGTGAGAGAGGATGAAGAGGAAGAGAAGGAAATGGGGAAATAAAGCAAAAGATGGAAATGAGGAAGGTCAGAAGGTTGCTTATTCACATTTACAATATCTCTAAAATTAAGTCACACACATCACAGAGCTGCAGGTGGCAAACTGCTCTCATTAGAAAAACCACAATGGTTGAAAGACAAGGTTCATTTTCACCAAAGATCCTGTTTTCAGCACTGCTCACATTTAGATGTTGCAAAGAAAGGTTCCCAGCCACACTGCTTGTCAGACTTGAACATGATTCCTGCAGGACAAGCCAGAAAAGTTTGGCTAAAATTCACCCCCAAGTTAGAAAAGTATTACACAGGGTAGAGAATAAGATCCACCATTCAGAACATGCATCCATAGCCATTAAGTTTAGAATGTGCTCATGACATTTTTCCCTGCACTTGGTACAGCTCACAGCATTCCAGCAGAACTCCCAGGTCCTAAATAAACTTTCATATATGCCCAAAAAGCATGGAAAATAAACCTGGCTATTCACTGCCCTGTTAGCCAAGGAACCAGGTAACTAGTGCACAAAGAGTACAAATCCACCAAGGCATGAAAGGGGCTTGTATTCCCACATACACCATGCAGGCTTTTGGAGCCAAGTGTAAAGATTTATACAGGCCACCTACTCTTAGGGAAAAAAGTGCCACACCAGGATGATGTAGCAAGCAGCATTTCACTCCCGGATGCTGTAGAGGCAAGAAACAGACAAGACCAACTGCATTCATTTCTTACCCCTCTATGAACACTCGATTTCAATAACTGCTGCCCAGGGCTGCTCAAAGCACTCCTTCGTGCGGTTTTTCTACTGAGAATTCTGCCTTTCCCCAAGGAAAATAATATTGAAAAAAGCTTTGCAATAAAAGCAGGCACTGAATCATGATTTATTTCTAAAAACACAAGATCTACCATTTTGTTTTCCAACAAAAACTTAGGTTTGAAGGGGTGTCTCACTGGAGCCATGAATCAGTCACCCTGGTGATGTATTGATCACCCAACAAGGACATGGTGCAGAGCCCAGCCAGCAAAGCCAGTCTGCTGTGGAGTCAAAGCTGCCAATCAAAAGTACCCAAAACTTACAAAAAATACACCACAAGTGCTGGCAAAAGTAATGTGCTTCAAAATTTCCTGCAAAATAATGAATCTGCTGATCAGATCTGCTCCTTACTATTTCCAGGTATCCACCGCTGAACATGGAGCAAAAGACACCAGGACACAGGAGGCCCCAGCCTCCTCCCATGCCTGGGAACTGCAAGCAGTTAGGTTCCTCCTTTATTTCTTCTCCTCCTCAAGCATCTCAGCTCCAGTACTTGTCCTCTCTTCTTGCCAAAAGGGACTAAGCTCACCAGAGAACATTGTGCATTGTCCTGACGTCAAGGATTAACTCACTGGTCTGTGTTTAATGTTCAAAAACTATTACTGGAACATCACATTCAAACATTTAATATAGATTCTCATCTGAAGGCCCATAGTGTCTCAGTAGTTGCCTGAGCTCTCTTACAGGATGTGACATCTGCAAGAAGCAAACCCAAGCGCACATATGCAATCAAGGCTCTGCTTTCATGTACCCCCTACCCAGCCTGCTCATGCTTTAACAGATCATTGACTTCAGTAAAGTCCCTCTTGTTACAACTGCCAGTAAAATACAATAGCCTGAAACTGAAAATACCTCTGGTCTACCAAGAACCCAAGACAAAGGAAAAATCACTGATAATTCTGAAACCAGCTCCTATGATATGACACTGATTATCTGAGTGCTGAGTGAGCAGCTTAATTGGAATAGAAAAACAGGGTGATTTATCACAGCTAAGGAAAACAAACTGCAGAAGACGGGCAACATGAATGCTTCATGTCATTCTCTAAAAAAAGATATGAGGTTTCTGTTCAGGACAGCACATGTGGAAAACAAGGAAACACAAAAAGATGGAATGTTGCTTAATTGCTGAATTCTTCTCATTAACACCCTAAAGGTTTGACACATGCAGGTAGGAGAGAATGCTGGCCTCAGGCACGCTGCCGACCACACTTCCCCACTGCCGGCAGCCGCCAGCCTTTCCTGGAGTTTGAAAGTTTCCCGGCTGGAGGCCCTGTTCCCGTTGGTTTCTGGTAAATTAAGCCTCTGCAGCCCCATCTCGGCGGGATTGGTTCCTTTTCCCCTGGTTTCTTTCTGATGTACCAGCAGTATCTGATCTTTTTCAATCTCAACCCCTCTTTCTCATCCCCTCCGAAAATAGGAAGAGGGAGGGGGGGCTCACCCCCGAAAAGGGCTGGGAAGTCACTCAACCAGCATCCACTGCATTGAGACAAGAGCTCCACGCAGATGAAACCACAGGCGTCAGCGAGAGGGGAGGGGATCACTGCGGAGCCCACCCAGCCAGGAGCCGGGAGCCGGAGCCGGCTACGCTCGGCTCTGCCACCGCGGCAACCGGTGTTGCGGTGCTCTGCCTGCAAGGAAAGCCGCCCCGGGGCTCCCAATCCAGGAAGGGGTCAGGGAAGGTCAAAAGCGAGCTCCATAGGAAAGAAGCCCCGCTGTCCTACCCGCTGTGCTGGCGGGGACCGCGCTCCCCGCAGGCTCTCACCGGCAGCGCTCCCGTCCTGGCCCAGCCTGCCCGGCAGCCCGGCCCGCCCCGGCACCGACTGACCGCCGCCTCTTCCTCCTCCTCCTTCTGTTCCTCCTCCTCCTCGGCTCAGCCCCGGAGCAACGACACATTTAAACCTGGAGGTTATCGCTGCGCTGGGCTGCGGTGGGGCTCCCGGCTCCCCACAGGGGATTCGGGACAGATCCTTCTGGTTTTCCAGGCACTATCCCGAAGCGCTGCTGCCTGCCTCGAGCGCTCCAGGCCAAGGGCGAACGCTGCCTGCAAACGCAGACCTGTGGGTGCCCCAGGAGGACAAGTTACCTGCACCCAGGCCAGCACCCAGGGGTTTACAAGCATGGGCTTTTACAGCCGTGACTTTGCACTTGATAGTGAAACACGGAGTCATGCTAAATGCTACCCAGCAATCTAGAATCATATAATGGTTTGGGTTGGAAAGGACTTAAAAGCCCATTCAGTTCCAAGCCCCTGGCACTTTTAATGATCGGTAGGGGCAATAGGTTGCAATGAGCAGTAACAACTCCAAACCCTCTCCTACAGCTCTGCTGGTCACAAATAGGAGCCTGAACAGGGCAGGAAAGCCAATGTCACAGAAAAAAGCAACCCAAAGCAGCTTCCACCTGGAGCTTCCTTTTCCATGCTCCTGGGGATGCTCAGTGCCAGAGCACTTCCCCCCATTTCTCTGGATGAGCAAAGCCCTCCCTCTCCACCAACAGAAAACAAACCCCAGCTAGCAGTAGCTTCCTTGCCATTTCTTACAGGCTGCTGGCTCCCTTCCCCTTGAGCAAACATTCTTTTTCCTTCTTTTCCCAATGTACTTGACACTTCTCCTTAACAACTGCCTTGCTAAAGGAAAACAAAACAAACCATGCTGGTTTCTTTCAGCACCAAAAACACAGTACTCCTGTATCCTTTAAGCAGTCCTTTAAGAATCTAAATTCAGGCACCTATCCTAACACCTGTATAAATCAATAGCAGACATGATGAAAACTCCTATAAGCAGCTAAGAAAGAATGAGGAGGAACAGTTTCAACTGGGACCTTATGAAGTGTCCTCTACCAGTAAGTCTCAGAGACTGCTGGTGCTTTTGAGTTTGTATCTGCATCAGAATTGACAGGCTTTCCATGACAGACAACTCTCCATGCCTGCCTTCTGAACAGGACTTTTGCCAGCAGCTTTTATGGCACCTGTAGGTTAAGCCACACTTAGAACGGATTCTAATTTCTTTTGAAATCCCAGCATGACCACTTATGCCAAGGAAGCCAATATGACACCTTAAACATCCCAAAGAACAAAGGCACCGCTGACTTGAATCCTTTACTGAGTACCCCTAAGGGAGTTCTTAAATCCAAACTTCACATTTCATCCCACAGAACATGGAGAATACTTCTATTCCTCCACCCTCCATCAGCTATCCCTGCACAGATAATGATCTCCAATAAGGGCACTTCCCCATAAGCTCAGCACAGCTGTGGCACCCAAACATTGCCCGAAAGGGCAAAACTAAGCACCAAGGTACTGCAGAAACTAGTCTGACTTGCTCAGCTCTTGCTGTGGAGAAATCTTGGATTGTCCGCTACCATTGCTGGGGTTTTCAGCCTGCAGACAGCTTGTCTGCCTGGCCTTACACAGTCCTGACCACAGTTTCGTCTCACCTGGTTGTCACCTATCAGCATATTTAGCATTTCTCAGCGCCAGACAATCCCTGCCTCTCCCTCACCACTTCCCAGGGTCTTTGTATTCATGTCATTATCTAGTGCTGCCTTGTATTCTTCTCCCTTTTTTGCCTCTTTACACACCTTGGAGAGGGTGAGTTTCCTGGAAGCAGGCTTATGGAAAAAGATCTCACCTCACTATCTGAGCACTAAGGGAGGAGGAGCTATTTACATATTTCCTGATAAGCAGTGAGAGCATCCTGATGGACCTGTAAAGTCCAGAAGCAATTGGTTTCCTGTTGTTCCATGTTTCTTGCTTGTCTGTGCTTGCCCAATTCTTATCAACTAACTGTATTAAACATATCTTTACATATTCTTATAACATCATTTGGAGGAAAAAGCAGTATTGTAGTCTTGAATTTAGCCATTAAAGAGATTATATGGCCAATACTTAGCATTTAAAATTCATGCAAATGACTTTTCCATATTAACTACCAGTTAATTTCTACCTGAACTATTAGGTTACAGCTACATCTCATTTCAATTTCTTTTTCATGCAACCATTAGGGAAAAATTATTTTTTGCTTATATTAGTTTCAATTCTTTACTGGAAAACTGGCACATTACTCCCAAACATCTCCCTGTCAGTAAGTGATCTTCACACATTACGAATGCAGCAGGTTTCTGAGAGTTTCTTGCCCTATTGCTAACAAGTATGAAGGTAAGACCAAGCTGTGAGATGACTGACTACTACCAGAGAACCATTTGCTGTTAGCAATGGGCATGACCACTTCTGAAAGCAGAGCTGAAACTCTCTGATTCAGATCCTGTGATTCTAGCTGGTTTTACTCAGGCTACATTCAAATCAGCCTCTGCTGACAGCAAACAAAACAAAGACTAAGGCAAGCCACGGCCTCAGAAGAGGACGCAGGCAGCTGTGAGAAGACAGCATGCTAACTGCCTCCGCAGAGGCTGCCAGCTGCTTTCAGGGACTGGGTTATTGCCCTGGTGGGAACTCTCTTGTTCCCACTGATTTCACCCTTTAATTTTTCATTAGGTACTTGACCTGTTATGACTTCCAAAGTGCATAATTCAAAGCTTCATCTTACTCACAGCACTTATCGAGCCCTAGCACTTAGTCAATACCTCTAAGACACCTGCTTTGACCTCAGTTTAGATTACAATAGAAAAACTACCAGTCTGGTCAGCTAAAGTTGTTGGTTGGTCACCTGTCAGTCTGTGACAACCCATCCATCTTGCCTCTGACATTCACTTGGTGCAGTGCCTACTGCAAGCAGATTAAAGGAATATCTACTAATTTCTAGTTCTTTTAATGGTTAAAATCCAGGGACTGCCAGGGACTCATTCCCTAAAGTTTGAAAAGGCCTATCCAGGTGCAGTGGGGGCACAACACTCATTTACAGCACTAGAGATACACCATTTGCATAAAAAGCATCCACACAGGGAGCAATCACACAGCAAGCTTCCTGCCAAAGAGCAAATGCCACCTCGACCCAGATGAGCCTGACACTAATACACTACCTTAAAAGGCCTAAACCACACAACTCCATACATCCATCTGCTACCATACCAAATCTCAGTCTAAATGCTCACATGTGAAAATCCTCCTTAACATGGTTCTTGCACAATTGTACTCACGGATATTCTAGTGAGCTGCTGATGGAAACAGTGCAAGTTCTGGGCAGTTTTATATGCGACACATATAGAACATGCACTCTCAGCTTAATATTACTGACCTGTTCTTTCCTCTTGTGCTTGACTCAAGCAGTGCTGGAAAGGGAAAATAGAGCTCCCTTTGGACAATGGAAATGGTTTTAAACTAACAGAGAGGTGATTGAGATGAGACATTCGGAAGAAGCTCTTCCCTGTAAGGGTGCTGAGGCGCTGGCACAGGGTACCCAGAGAAGCTGTGGCTGCCCCATCCCTGGCAGTGTTCAAGGCCAGGTTGGATGGGGCTTGGAGCAGCCTGCTCGAGTGGAAGGGGTCCCTGCCTCCGTCAGGGGGTTGGCACTGGATGAGCTTTAAGGTCCTTTCCAGATTCAGAGAGTCCTGTGATTCTATGAACTCCACAGAACAGGGCAAGCAAGCTGAGAAAGTAGTGGAGCATCCTCTGCTGCAGGGGCAGGAGATGAAGGAGTAAGTGAGGAAGAAAGAGATTCTAACATGGAGATCTTCGGGATGGCAAGCTTGCCAAAAGTGTTTCCATCTGCTGGCTGTGCTGGAAGTGGGTACTCACTTGCAAAAGGGAAACACTGGCTAAGGAAGCCCCAGGAAATTACTTTAATCCCCAGCATCAGTCACTCCAGCTGCTCACATGTGGCTCCTCACAACCTGAGGCTTGGCCAAGCAGGGCTGTGAATGTGAGGACATGCTGCACACACACTGCAGAGTGAGCCAGCCAGCTTACTCACCTGTGAGCCTTCTGTATGCAGCACCCAGGCTGTCCCACCAGCAGCATTTTCCTGATGCAAAATGGCATCTGTAATGCCAGATGCCAGCTAGACATTTCCCTGTGAAAAAGCAAGGATGCTTGTGGGGTTTACTTTAAGAGTCATTGCCTGCAAAGTCATTGTAATGCTTTCTAGAGTCCCTGGGATATTTTTATACTCCTTCATTATAAGGTCTACCAACTGCTACAGAATCACAAGGGCTGTAATAACAGCATTACACATTAAGGATGGCTTTAATTACATATACAATATCTATGCAAATGGCAGATAGCATCTTCTGCATGAAAGGCAGGGTTGGTTTGTTTGCTTCTTATCCTCACAGTACGGAATCTTATTGCTTCTTATGATGCAATATTAATTTGGTTAGTCTTAACTTCATTGTTTCGCTTGGCAATTGCATTTCCTAAATGCAAAACCTCCCAGTATCATCATGAAATATTTCTGTCATGGTGGCTCCTAAAATATCTCCATCAGGACTAGAGCCCTACTGTTCAAGAGACTGTGAGGGAAAAAAGTACACAAGCAAAACAGGGCCAAACAACCCCATCTGCCTTATAATGTGAGGAAGCACCTCTGGAAATTGAGTACAAGTACCTGTTTGGCACCAAAAGCAAAGTTTTTCTCAACCACATATCAGTTTGGAAACCTTGGCCAGAGTGTCATGCCCAACATTGCACTAAATCACTAAAGCAACTTGTGGTTTATAACTTTTCTTTGGCTGTTTCAGTCTGCTCGGTTAAACCCTCAAGCACCATAGAATAAGTTTGCAGTGATGATATTTCAGTGTAAGTCACCAAGGGGTAAAGTAGCTTGACCAAGGTTGTGGCTAACTCAATGGTTTACCCTTTGTAGGTGTCCTAAGTAGTTAGGCTCTTGCTTGAGTAACAGATCAGGCCCTTGCTGAGTCACTGACACAATCAGAACAACTCCAGCATCCTGCCACTGAGTGATGCTTAAGGCACAGTACACAAGGGAATGGGGCCCTTTGACTTATCCACAGGGCCAGCTTCCCCTAATGTGATCTGGCCAAATAGGCTTGACCATGGGTTGAGGCAAAAAGCAAGCATTAATTCCAGATTAACACAGCAGTCATGGGATACAACAATTTTCTTGATTATGACTATTCCAGACTATCATGCATAAGGTACAATGTTACATCCAGGCTGAAGGAACAGAACCAACCCCACAGAGTGCCAGGACAAAGGTTACTACCATAACTGCAGCTTAGTCCTCTATTCTGCATACCACGGGCCACAGCCTTGATTCCTTATTTCTCCTGCATGCCTTTATCAGTGAAGCTTGATCCCAGATTCTCCCTTGCAGCTCTCAGGAAGAGACTGCTCCCAGATTCTCTCTTCCAGCTGAACAACAAGTGAAACATTCCATGTGGGCCAGGAGAACACATACCCAACAGTGAATTACACAAGCATTTGTGAGACAGCACTGGAATGTCAGCAAACAGGATCTTTGGGTCCAGCCCCAGCTCTGGAGGCAGAGCAGCCAAAGTCACCATAAACAGGAGGCACAATCACAGCAGCAGGTAGGTTTGTTTTGAAAGGTGATGTCGTAAAGCAGATGAATCTTGCTGCTTATAGCCATAGCTCTATTCCCAGCTCTGTGCACAGCCTACTTGTTGACAGCTTATCTGCAAAACTGGTGAATGACCATTGCCTCCCTACAGGAAGGATAACTGGCTTTTAGGAGTGTATGTGCTAACAACAGCAGTGGAACTGACCCCAGTGTGGGATTAGGCATCATGGACTTCTGAGCAGCAGTAAACCGCACCATGAGTGCATCTTACTTCTTCCCCTACACTTGCTCTTCCCTTGTCATTCTGTGGGCTGGCAGGAGATGTGCTGACTGTCAGAGCCACATGAAACGCATGACACTGTGAGCCCTGACCCTGTGGCCCTTATGCTGACAGTCAAGTCTAAGACACAGACCAACCCAAAAGGAAACGATGAAGGTCCTACGCAGACCGTAAAGGACTGCAGGACTGGCCTCACAGTGTTTGTTTACTCTGTGGTTTTTAAGTTGGAAAAAAACCACCCTGTAATAACAACAAAGCTTTTGAATTCCCTGCTATGTATAGCAATTCTCTTAGATCTGCCTGCTGCATGTGCTTGTTGATGTCAACGCCCTGTAACTGAGTGCCACTGCTGTCTATCACACACAAGTCCTCATTATGTTGCATAACAAATTACCTTTGTTGCCCAGCAGAATGGCACAGTGGATTTTGTTGTTGCCTCGTGTAAACTTTAGTCTTGCAAATTCCATTTTGCACTGACGCATCGCTGCAGCCTGACAAGTGCTTTATTTCTGTTGTTAAGCAGCAAGTTTCATGATACGCAGGCAGGCTCAGATCCTGAAAAACAAGTTTAGGAATACATAAATGCACCACCATTATGTCTGCAAAACAATCAGCCACGTGGATGCCGACTGCCTCCGTAACACTGGGCTTAGAGGCTGCAGCTACACATCCTGGGAGGCAGCACCAGCACACAGTCGCTGCCAATGGTCATCTGATGTTTTCAGTTACAAGAAAAAACAGCAGCATAAAGAAACAAAGAAAGTGGCAGAACAGCAAAGGAATTTTAAACCAACACAGGATTCATGCTGTTATATACTATTCCCTTTTGATAGGTTTAGCCAACTGCTTACATGATTTCTTTTTCAGTGTTTACCATTTTAGCAGAGTCATATTAGTTACAATGCTCATCTATCAAAAAACAAAGTGTGAAAGCATTAGCAAATCCATACCTATGATTACAAAACGTTAAACCTCACCAGACACTTCTTCTAAGTCTTCTTTATGGATGTTCAGCGCATATTTCAGGGGAAGGAATACATTTGTTGCCAAGCTTCACACAGGGTTTCCTTCCTTTAAAAGTTTTAATTGGAAGCTTTTTCTATTGGCGCATGAGTATTACCAATACTTTGTGTAAGCGGAAAAATGGTGGTGATATCTAAAGACCAGATTTTGCCACTTCTTATAAAGAATCTGTGAGATAATGCTATCTTAATTTCATGTGTGTTGGCCATACCCCCTACTAGGAGCACTACTGGAAGCTCACTGATAGCTGCTCCCTACTTTCTCTGGACAAAATCCAGAAAGGAAGAAAACACAGTCATTACACAAGCAAAAATTCCATGATATCTGAGAGCTGGCCTGTTGGGACAACCTTAAATAAGGCTAACAAAATCTGCATGCCAGTTCATTTAAAGATACACGTGTTTTGCTGTCCTCTCCTGTTCCTTTGTGAAACATCCCTTTCAATCTCCAGCATACAGTCACCTCAGACACTCCCCAAATCACTCAGCAATAGCTGAACCTGCTTTTTCATCAGTGCTCCTATTTGGCTTAATGATTATCATTCCCATTGCTCAGCCCATCTTGTACATGGCCAAGCAACAGTCATCAAATAAATCATTGCAGACATTGTTGGACAATGGGTGAATGAGTTAGCAATGAGGGACACGGGTTTGTCTCTATTTACTGGCTGTAGTTAGAAACACTTCAAGCCAAATTTCAATTACAGGGGATAAAATAAAGGCCAGGCCAGTCTGGGTGGTTTAAGAAATAATTGCACTTTACTAAAGTAAAAAGGCATGGTTGGTTTCAGACATCACTGCTCACAGTTAATGGTGCTAATGCAAAATCTACCTGGGTGTTACTGCAAACAGCTTCAGAACACCTTCATGGGAACACATAGCTGTGGTCACAGATGGCAATAAGGTGTCTGAATGCTGGAGGTATCGGAGAGTGAAAACATTAAAGCTCTTTATATGAGCCTGAGGTATGTGAGCACTGCACAGCTGTAATTATGTGAAACTGTACAGCTGCTCTTATGGGAACCAAGCATGGAGAGTGCAGAGTGGTACTGGGAAGGAAGGGACACTACAGCCCTGCCTGCTTCAGCCCTCACTGACTACCTCACCTTCACAGAGATGCTAATGATACAGGGCTGGAAAAACTAAAAGGTTGAAAGACTAGGGCTTTTCAGGACAGAGAAGAAGTTAGCAAGAGGAGACTTGATATAAGCACGCTTTGGAATGAATAAGGTCAGTATAGGAGGTTGGCTTTTTCCTGGCTTCATGTTTGAACACAAGGACATGCAAGAAAATGGAAAGTGTGGAAAATTCAACCTGAGGAAGGGAAATACTTCTTCACACAGAAACTCAAGGTGACTCTAGAGAGGGTCGGGGCATTAAAGTGAGTGGATAGTAACCCAAGCCCTGTTCATAACTTAACATGCTTTGACACTACCAGATACTGTATTAGCCCCCGCTGTCAGCTCTGACTGGTTGCACCCTTTCCATGATACAAGGCAATTTCAATACAGTTTGAAAGGCAGCATTTTAAAGTGTACAATCCCTTTCCATACAGCACACAATTAACCTATAGAACTCACTCCCATGATATTTAAATTGAGCCGAGATTCCTCTGTACCCAAAAAAGATCAGACTCAGGGCAAGGGCAGTAGGCATTCAATTAGATATTTGTAAATGACCCTTTTAAATGCCCTTGGAGAACATGCCAGGCAGCCTGAGGACCTCAGCAATGGGCAAAGGCAGCACGACATACCCAGGAGGCAGCAATTCATGAGTGCTGTATCTTAGCACCTGATTTCCCTCCAACAAAAGATGTTGCTGAAATCTCAGCTCTATTGAAGTTGGCAGCAATGCCCTCAGGACCTCACCTGCTCCTCGGACTAGTGTATACCCACAACGTGTGAGCAACAACTCAGTACTTGCCTGTTCCTGAGATTCTCTTAAGCCCTCGGACCTCATGAAACATTAAGACAGCTGCAAGCAGAGTCAGGGTTCCTCCACAGCAGACACTCTGCAAATACAGCCTCAGAGCTTTGCACCTCCCCGTGCTTCTGCTTTCTTGCTTAACTTTCTCATTTGCAGCCTCTTTTATTGTTCACACACCAAGTTTTGTAACGCACTGACATCTGCTGTGTGTTCGACTAACGCAGGCGCTGCAGAGCTGACAAGAGCCTTGTAGGCAATGCATAATGGGCCTTGAGAAAGCGGATTTCGGGAAAGAGGGAAGCAGAGCGGGAGAACCTGGTGCATTGTTGATACAAGGAGGTCGGAGGAGCAACTTAAGGAGGTTATAACCCATGTACCGGGAGTCCGAAACCTCGGGGCGGGAGCCGGACGAGGCGCCCGACGTTCGCTCTATGGCGCTACCTGGCGGACAGGAGAGGCAGTGCAGCGCGCCCCTGGGAGCGGTGTCCGGGGCCGACGCGCTGAGTGCAAGAGGACGCCTCCTGCGGACCTCGGGCGGTACGAGTGAGCTCTGGTTTCCGGGTGGTCAGGCATTGGAACAGGCTGCCCAGGGACGTGATGGAACCATCGTCCCTGGAAGTGTTCACAAACCGTGTAGGCGAGTTGGTTAGTTACATGGTTTAGTGGTGGGAACTGGGGGAACGGTTGGACTTGATGATCTTAGAGGTCTTTCCCAACCCGGTGAATCCTATGTCGGTATGAAATTTCCTGAAGGTCCTCTGATGCCAAGAGTCGCTATTTCAAAGCAGAACCGAGGACAGTTTGGATAACTGAGTATACGGAGCTTTTCAGCCAACACACACAAGTCTTGACACAGAACCTTTGTGTGAAACAATACTGCAGCCTAAACAGCAAAACAACTGGTGTGGGGCATCCCAGAAAGCACGCTCAGCCCCAGACAGGCAGTCTGGAAGCAGAATGATTTTTCAGAGAGCCTAAGGCAAATCGAAATAAAAACCTGAGAGGGGATCTCACCAGTGCACATAAATATCTCAAAGGATGGTGCCAGATCCTTTCCAGTGGTCCCCAGAGACAGGATGAGGAGCAACGGCCATAAACTGCAACACAAGAAGTTTCACCTCAACGTGAGGAAGGGATTCTTTATGTTGAGGGTGGCAGAGCATGGGAACAGGCTGCCCAGGAGGGTCCAGTGGAGACATTCCAAACCTGCATGGATGCGTTCCTGTGTCACCTGCTCTGGGTGCTCCCGCCTTGGCAGGGGCTGGACTGGATCATCTCCAGGGATCCCCTCCAACACTAACGATTCTGTGTGATCCTGTGAAATATTCATTAGCACAGAGATGACCCAGGAGGATTTTCCTTTACAAACAGAACTCAGACATGGTAGAGCAATGTCTGAGAGGGATCAGGCACTGCCTTGTGTCCAACAGCTCTGCAGCCTGGGACAGCAGCTCCCACATAACTGACTACAGCAGGGGTGCAGACAGGTAGTTTTGTTCCTTCACAAGGTCCCTCAGTCACAGCCCCCTCTTATGTTCCTTCAAGTCAACATTTGTAATGCCCAAATGGTCCAAAGGCAGAGACACTGCAGGGCACAGCAGCCAGGCCCCCACTGTCAGGTGAGCACTCAGTAATGGCCCAAGGTTAACTCTGGTTAACTGGCTCTTTTCTTAACATTCAAGCTGCTAAACAGTGCACAGTGATAAATATCCAGGTTTACCAAGAGAGGAATCCCTTCTGTCTGGGGCAAACCCCAAGTTTCTGTTACCAGAAAACAAGGTGCTCCTACCCACCCATTCCTTAAAGAAATGGGGAGGCATATTAAATGTTCTTCCAATATCCAGGCTCCAGCAGCATCCAAAGCCTTTCCCTCTTTGTCTACTGTTAACCTATAGCAGTAGCCTTTCCTGGTTTAATGTTTCAACCATTTTTAAGCTAACACTTGAGGCTGGCTGCAGTCCCACTGCAGCACTGAGAACTATAGAAGGGAAGAGCACATCCTCCTGTAGCTTATCCATGGGGCAAGGTAGCCTGAGAAGTGGCTTAACTGCAATGGAAACTCCCTGGGAGCTGTAGGCTTATCCAAGGTGCTCAGTTGAGCTTCTGCCATCAAAGGGAGAATGACAGAAAACAAGCCCTTGCACTTCTTTGGAAGCATACTAACTGTAAAGGCAATCTCAGCTGGAGACGGACATTACCATCAAAGCCCAAGTGACTGAAAAAGCAGCAAAGGAGACCTGAAAGCTGATGCTGCTCTTGAAAAAGACAAGGCAGAACCCAGGCAGGAACAGAGAGGAAAATCTAGAAAGGTAAAGAAACATTCAAACAAGATAATTGAGAAGAAGTACTAGAAAACAGGGGAAGACAAACAAGAATTCTACCTTTTTGCCTCTGCAATTCATTTTCACATTCTAGAATACACTGACACTCTCTGCACAAATCTAGGAAGGCATTTCTGCACCTTGTACCATTTCTTTGCCTCAGGACAGCACTCTCTTTCCACAGGAAAGCCAAGTTAAGCATCACGCCCATCTCCCAAGGCCTGTCTTCCATGCCATAATGCAGCCAAAGCTGCTGGTTCCTCACCATTCCAGCAACATGCTTGTCCTCTTCAGGTCCCCAGGGCAGGTCCACAGTGGTAAAGTAAGACTGAGACCAGATTGCAACATCATTCTACACATTGGGGTTCACATCAACTGTGTTCTTAGCTAAGTACATGTCTGAACCAAGGCTGAAGACCAGCACTCCTGTCACACAGCTTAAAGTCAAGACTGAAGCCTCCAGAGTGAGACAAAAGGCTCCTAGGTAGGGGTGGGGTTGAAGTTCCAGGTGAGGCTGGTCAGGCTAATTAGTGCCTAATAGTGCCTATTAGAGCCCTAATACAAGAAAGTAGCTCTGCTGACTACAGGCTAGGGGTGGCTCCAGAGACCACACTTGATAGGCAAGAAGGGATCTAGCACAAAACAGTTGATAAGAGCATGGGGAGAAATTGTGCTCATGCACAGTACCACGGCTATAGACAGTGTTGCATCACAGTCCTGCCAGGTCTCAGCAGTAAATAAGTACAAACAGCACCTGCAATGGCTTCTTTCTGAAGTGACAAGACAGAGGGCCATTACTGATATTGTAGGCTCATAGAATGGTTTGCATTGGAAGGGACCTTAAAGCTCACCCAGTTGTAGCCCCTTGCCACAGGCAGGGGCACCTTGCACTAGAGCAGGCTGCTCCAAGCCCCATCCAGCCTCATCCCTGCCAGGGATGGGGCAGCCACAGCTTCTCTGGGCACCCTGTGCCAGCGCCTCAGCACCCTCACAGGGGAGAACTTCCTAAAATCTAATTTCAATCTCCCCTGTTTAAGTTTGATACTCAGAGACAAGACAAAGGAACAACGTATTTTGAGCATAGCTGCAAAAGTCAAACACTTAATTCCATATTTTACAGTGGCATCTGTATTTAGCAGGGTTTAGAGAAGCAGCTACAGGTTTCAACAGTTTCCAGCTCCATTTCAGAATTGCTATGAGCCTTGTCTCCCTGCATTTGCAGCCTGGAGTTTCAAGGCAGCTCAAGCTACACTGTGGTGGATCACCTCAGCAACTCTGGAAAATACTCCATGTGCACATTGCGTCCCTCCAGATTTTGTTCTCATTCCAAATCTGCAAGTACAAATATAGCAACATTCCACTCTCCTAATGCACACTTACAAGATGTGCTGAAATGTCAGATTCTAAACAGTACAAAAAAGCACTTTACCACATTCCTGTTGATGTGCAGTATAACAGAGAAGGCAGAGGTTCCTTTAACATCTGTTGATTTACTAAATCTAAATACTATCATTCTTTAATCTGGTAGCAGAAGAGCTATTAATGCTGCAACAGCTTCTTCAGAGCTTGCAGCAGTGCACTGTCAAATACATACCTTGAGAACAATCCCATCTCTGCAGGATTATGATCATGACTCCCTCTATCCAAACCAGAGCTGCTGGAGTGGAGGGATTATAGGAAGGTGAACCCAGCAGAGAGGAGTGGACTAGCAGGTAATACCCCTGCTGCCTGGAGGAAGCAGGGGTGAGGCTAGAAAGCTTCCTACCACTGTAGCTATTGTCTCACTGCTTCCTCTGCCGCGCAGCTAGGGAAGCCATCGATGACGCAGCCGGTGGGATTCAAACTCGGCAGCAGGACTCTGACAACCTGATCCCAGTTGGGTCTTGACAATTTATGTTGCTGAGTCATTCCAATGGAAGTGGTGCGCGGTCATTCCCCATGGCTGATATTATTTCTCATGCTGCTAAAATCAGGCATTTGGCAGTAGTCCTTCTGCACATTTGTATTACCCAGAAAACACAACTAGGCTGCAAATTTTGAGATAACAAGATGTTTTCCTGCTTCGGGATGGGAAATGGAATATTTTGACACACAAAGAACCTTCAAAATGAATTAAAAAAAAAAAAAAAACCAGCAAAGGTTTTGTTCTGATAAATTTGCATTTTCTCAGGGAGTGGAGGGACAGGGAATCACTTAAAATTTCCCAGTTGACTTGAATAATAAGGACATGACCTCGAAGAAATCAGCTGTGACATGAACATTTTCTCGCAACAGAAGATACAATCACTATCCCGCTGTGGGTGGTAAGCAATGAGACTGACATGTTGAACATGATCTGAAGGAGAGAATGCGTGTTCAAGTGGCAGCATCTTGTCCAAACCCAAAACTCAACATACAGGCAGCTCAGGTCGGAGCTCATGCAGCTCCTCTGGTTCTACCCTGCTGCAAGGTGTCTAAGAAGACAGTTGGAGCTCAGGGACATAAGCCAACCCCCTCTTAGAGGGCATTTAAGAAGGAGAATAGCTGTCATGGGTTCTTGCATTGTTAGCACAGCTTGCTGATGGGTTGGCTTTCGCGAGGGTGTCAAACATCCTCCACATTGGCCAACTGCTCTATTCCAAGGGCATGGGCACAAACCCTCTCAGAGCAGCAACGAGTCAGGTACAGCAGCTGTTAAAACACCTAGGCTGAAAAGAAATTGTGAAGACAAATTTGATTGGAACCCAATTAGGATTTCACTGTGGGATAAGCACCAGGTTAAGCTGAACCACCTCAGGAGCATCCTTTAAACAAGCAGTCCTCAGTTCTCCTTCTCTGCTGGCAGGAAGCCTCTTAACTTCAGCCTATCTCTTTACTCACGTACTCTCACATTTTCCTAATGTTGAAACTATAAACTGCCAGAGCAGCTAAATGTAGGAACAAAATAAACTAACTGTACAAGAATGACACGCTTATTATGTTTCTCTTTGGATTATATTAGTTGTATTTCTTTCCTTTTTCTAGAGTTCCTTGCTGAGCTGGGAAAAAAATCCTTGTTGCCAATTCTTTCTATATCTATATGTATCTCTCTAAATGATGTTTCTTTCTATGTATTGGTTATATATTATATCCTTTTTTTAGCCAAGGTTCCTATATAGATGCAAGTTCTCCACTCTGTCCTAGCCAAAATGTATCTCATATTAGTGGTTTCAGCACTGCCAAGCTGGAGGTGAGGTGGCTGATTGCTCCAAGCAAGCTTCTGTCAGTGGGTTCGGAATCAACCCTTCCATCTGGAGCATTAAAACTGTGGTGACCTGAAATTAGAGTGTAGCACAGGCAGTCCTGAAACATTTTAGTCCATCTGTCTGCATTAAGCCCAGCTAACTTTTGCCATCTTCTGGAGGAAGGGAATAAAGTTAGGGCGCTCAATTATATTTGTGCTTTACCAAACTTGAGGCATTAAATAACCACTACAACCCCTTTCTCTAGTCACGCTGAGACAACTATTGCAGATATCTCTGTGATGGTGTTATAGCCACTTCAGTTACACACTTGAGGCTCTAAAGTGAGGATATGATTAATTTGCTGTGTTAGGCAGTAATGACAATAATGCTGTACTTCATGTAGCTATTTGCTGTTTATTTGCTATTCTCTCACAGATCACTAAGTTTGTAAACTGGGGTGAGGAGGCTGCTTAACCATTCATTCCCAGTGCTCCAATGATGCTTTCATTCCACCTCAGACTCCCAAGCAGCTTTTGTCTGCTTGGTTTGTTCATTTTTCTCTCATTTTTTCTGATCTTTTCATAAAACATAGGGAAATGTTTTACACTATTCATCCTTTTAACCACCTCAGAAGTTCTAACTTCCACTATTTCACTATATTTAGTGATAACAACCCTGATATCCAGTGGCTTGGGGATGCCTAGCCCTTGACCCAGCTGTGTTTCTATGTCATTATAGTGCCCAGAGGAAAGACAGGAATTGAGGACAAGGTAAAGGAATACCTACAACATGGATAAGGTAGGGGACTCTAAAGAGTTGGAAAGCAACAACTGGGGAGATGCTGCTATGGACTAGAAGAGGTCAGACTCAAGTGGACGCTAAAAATGATGCCCCTGAAAAAGCAGGATATAGCATTTCTTTCTCTTTGTCAAGCCCAAGTACACAACACTGAACTCAATATGAATTTGCCATTGATCTCACACTGGTAGACTATGAGCCATTTTCATCACCATCTTCATCATGAATGCTCCCAAGGGACACAGGGTGTATCTGGGGCTCCGTGACATTTCAGCATTGCAGCTGAATAGAACTGCTCGGCACCACCAGAGCAGTGCCGCATTTCCCCTCAAATGAAATCAAAACCTCCTTTGCAGGAGAGCTGTGCTTTCCCGTGGACAGTGAACTCACTTCCTTCTGGTTTGTTTATAGCCGTATGGGAGGTTTTTCCTCTTCCATTCCCTTTTCCAAAAGCAATGGGACAATAAGACATTGTTAAGTGTTAAACATCCATGTTTCTGTTTCTGTTCTTCACAACAGGACTATTAGAATGATGAGAAATGAAACAGGAAAATGATGAGGGATAAAGCAAAATTTAACTCAGATTTTTAGCCAAAATAGCAGAAAAGACATTCAGAAATAGCCCAGCAATCACCGGAAGCCTTTAATTTCTTCCCCAGAAAAAATAGAGTGACTATGCCATGTTTAATGAACCTGGGAACCGCAGTTAAACTAGAAAACCTTGTACCCTAGAAAAGGTGATTTGAACAATTCCAGCTGGGCATAGGAGTGAGGCACACAGCTCACTAACAAAATGCAGAGGTGCCATTTCTAACAGCCCCAGGAAATAACATGTCCATCACTGAACTACAAACATACCGATCCCTTGGGACCCCTCAAAAAGGTGTCCACCCTAGAGGGACAAGAGACAAAGTTAGCCATGGGAGGGCCTGAGGATACCTTTGGAAAAGAGGAAGTTCTCCACAGTCTATGGAAGAAGACTAAAGGAGCCTGATCCTCCTCACACCCTGGGGAGAACCTAAGACAAGACAAAATGGAGCTGGAATGACTCAGACAAAGCTAGGAATCTGTGCAAGCCCAGCTGTATGGCTACACTGCCCCATAGACATCCAGCAGCAAATCAATCACTGTGCAAGATACGCCTTCCTAAATCCTGATGGGTGATCATGACCAATCAATTTTTGCTTGCCAAGTGTGTTATCCCCCATACAAGAACAGAGCACAGTTTATTGGGCATGAATATAATTAGTCAGAGATATGTAACCGATGGTGCAGGAGATCCCAAGCCAAAGGTAAGATGTGATATTAAAATAAGAAAAGGCCTGTTTTACTGGAGGCAGATAGATTCTGATCAGTATTCAGCATTGTCAAACTATTAGACAGATAGATAGATTCATACGTACATACATACATACATTAAAATACCACTCAGTGACTGTTTTTGTCCCAAAAATTTAGAAGAGTTATGCCCCTTTACTAGCAGCTTGCATGCAGAGGGAAGGACATGGCAGAAACAATTTAAAACCCCCAAGACAACTAATCCAACAACAAAACTTTTGATACCATTTGGATTAACCAGTGCAAAATGAAAGTGTTGCCATGAATATCAACACAAGGCAACAGCAACTGCAAACAGCAGTGACGGTGCAGCAAAGCCACAAGGTTGTACCAGGTTATCATCTCCTGAGGGGAGTCAGAAACACTGTTCCCAGTGCTAAGGGGGCAGGACAGAATCACAGAGCAAACCAAACCAGAAATCCCAGTGCAGAGCATGGGAAGGGCACTGCTGCTGCTGGGCACACGGCAGCATGGGGAAAATCGTGATCCCGAGGAACAGCACAATGGCCCCGGGCAGGCTGCAATATCTATGTAATTTTATTTATGTAATTATACGTGTGTACATATACAACCATCAAAGAAAGACCCTCCCACATACTTTCAATATGTAAGTAGTAGCCTCTAGGTCAGCTCCAGGCTTTGTTCTCCTAAAGTGAGAGCTGCCAGGTGACAATAAAGTGTCATTGTTTTTCTTGCCTCCCTCCTTCCCTTTCTTATCTCATCCCTTTCTTTACTTCTTTTATCTCTCCTTTTTATTTCTCTTCTTTCTTTCCCCTTTTTATTCCTAGCTCTCCCTAACCCCCCTTATTATTATTATTTTGTCTCTCCACTGCTCCTTGCTCCTTTCCTTCCTTGCTGCTTCTGCTCTTCTCTCTCATGCCTAGTCACTCACTTCTTTCATATTGAATTAACTCTACCCCTGGTCTATGCATCCTGACAATCTATCTGGTTTTAATTGTTACACTAAACTTAGCTGGACATTTCAGGGAGTCGTGTACATTTAAAGCACGGACCTTTTCAAAGTCTTCATAATTCAACTTGATCCCATGTATTTGATACAAGAGCCATATGGTTTTTTTGGGTCACGTATTGTTTCACACATGCGAGTACTTATAGAAGAGACGTGTTTGGGCATCCAGTGTTTTTGCTTTCTGTGCTATGTAACAGCACTAGTACATGCAGGGATAACAGAATGGAAGTGTGGACAGCATCAAGACGACATTACTTCACCACCATCAGCATTGTGAATAGCTCTTTACAGACTCCTCCAGTATTTCTAACATGTATTGATTCATTGCAGCAAGCTCCCTAAAAATGATCAATTAATCCATTGTGTCTTCAGAGCACATGTAGTAAACTTTATCCAGACAAACTTTCCCTAAAACATACCCTGGTGCTAAGTCTATAAGGAAGGGGAGAGAAGAGAGAGAAAATCATAATGGATTCTGGCATTGCCTTTTCAGCAGTTAAAGCACTAAAAGGACTGTTAAAATCCTATATTAGGTGTGGGTGTCCCCAGCACATCTTTGCATCAAATGTGTACATCTCCAGGAAAGAGTGGACAGAGATGAGCACTGATCGCAATGGAGGGGAAAAGTTCTCACACTGATTCAATTAGAGTGGTATATGTTGTAATATAGCTTCAAGGGATAACTGAAACTTTTGGACAGTGCCTTTTTTTTCTTTCCCTTTTTCTTTTCTTTGGCTGCTGCCACATGGAGCTCATTTCATATTTCAACTGCAATGTCAGTGAAACAGAAAAACAGTTCTCACATTGTGTTATATCCACTGGTACTGAATCGACAGGCACCCTCCTTCAAGCAGTCTGAGAACACAGCCATGCATGGAATCACAAAATCACAGCGTGGTTTGGGTTGGAAGGGACCTTAAAGCTCATCCAGTTCCAACCCCCTGCCACAGGCAGGGACACCTTCCACTAGACCAGGCTGCTCCAAGCCCCATCCAACCTGGCCTTGAACACTGCCAGGGATGGGGCAGCCACAGTTTCTCTGGGCACCCTGTGCCAGCACTTCACTATTTCAATATCCAGTGCCACATTCCTGTGTTCCAGTGTCTTACCAAAAGACAAAGCATAGAGCTTTATCCTTTCTACCCTACACCTGCCCCACCTGAGTTTAAATGGATGAGCTTTTTTCCCAGCTAGTAAGTATCCATCATAAACCAACCCATTTCTGGGGAAAAGCACAACAGTTAAATCATAACAGTTCTGTGTTACAGTGAGTGATGTGAAGCACAGGATAGGGGAAAAATGCTATTAACGGAATATCTTGATAGAAGTATAAATCCACACCTAACACGATGAGGCTGCGCTGGCTGTGTTACCACTGTGCAGTGGAGCATCAGTCCTGGCAGGCTGTCTGTGTGCAGGGAACTCTTCCATCTGAAGGAGCCAACAGCCTGAAAACGTCACAGCACTATTTGGACAGAGGCTCTCATGGAGCTGGGGCTGCTTCATATACTGTTGTACTGCAGCAACACCCCCATCTTACCTGAGAGTAGACAAATACAGTAGCTGTAAAGATAACCCAGGACTTCCTTCTTGCTTCAGTATCAATCATTTCACTGTGCCTTGTGTTTGCCCAGAATCCACTGCATTTGGTTTTCTTCAGCAAATTCTCTTTCTTCTTATATTTTCTAAATATTCTGATGTTTTCAAATAAAGGCAACAGTCGATCACATAAAGAATGTGAGAATTCATGCACAGTCTAGTGAACTGTGAGCATCTTAAACTGTGCTACACAGGGAGCTCGATGATTTTGTTGTACAAACTACAAACTGTTGCTATAAGCTCGCAGCTGCCCTGTGCCCATGTGTTAACAAATGTAATGTATGGAAAGGGATAGTTCCTTAACCTACATCATTTATTCTTTCCCATTTCCCATTTTGCAGTCATGAATGTGCTCATTTTCTCAAGATCAATAGACCACACAGTGATTTATTTGCTCTAGGAGCTATAAAACAAAGGCTTATTACCAAAAAACTTCAGAACTCATGTACAAAACAATTTTCTATAGTTGTAAGGTCTCAGTTGCCATTATAAAGTCAGAGTTACCAAAGGAGGAATTTTATGAAGATACATTGTTTTCTGCAAGTAATTACAAGAATATTTGGCCATGAGCATTGCTCGACATCTTCTAGTTTTCCTACCAAGTGCTGTTCTCCACAGTACTTTACTAGTATTTGTGCAGGACTACACTACACAACACAAGGATGCAGGATGACTTGTTCCATAAATGGGTGTTTTCCTTAAAGGAGAGATTGGTGATTAAAAATGGGGTACAGTGGTAAGAGCCCATTGTCAGTATGGAATGCAGCAGCCCCCTTGATGCTGCTTCTTGAGAGAGAACAGCACTGGTAGTAAGAGAAGCAGCAAAGAACAATCAGCAAGGGACATGGAGAATCTATAGAATCACAGAATGGTTTGTATTGGAAGGGACCTTAAAGCACATCCAGTTCCAACCCCTGCCATGGGCAGGGACACCTTCCACTAGAGCAGGTTGCTCCAATCCCGTCCACCCTGGCCTTGAACACTGCCAGGGATGGGGCAGCCACAGCTTCTCCGGGGAACCTGTGCCAGCGCCTCAGCACCCTCACAGGGAAGAACTTCCTATGTCTAACCCAAATCTCCCCCCTGGCAGGTTAAAGCCATTTCCCCTTGCTCTGTAACTACAGGCCTTTGTCAGAATCTGCCCTCTCCAGATTTCTCGTAGGCTCCTTAAGGAGAAATGTGCCACAGCTATTTATACACGGGAATTAATCCCCCACGTTGCAAAACCGAATGGAGAAGGTCCCGAGGGCCGGGAGCACCTCCCGCAGCCCCGGGCCCGGCGATGCGCGGCGGAGCCGGCAGGGGGCAGCGGCGGCCCGACCCACCCCAGCCGCGGGAGCGCGGACGGGGCTCCCCGCGCCGCGCCGGCGGTGATGAGCTTCGGCTGCATCCCGGCTTGAGAGCCCCGACCCCGTGATGGGGAACAGCGGGAAGGCACAGTGCTGAACTCTGCGCCTCTAATGGGAAACAGTTGAGAGCTCTACCAAATCTGTCACTTTTTAAATGGAAACATAAAAAAGGGCTGAGATAAAACAAAACAACAACGGCAGAAAGGGGTGGAATAGTGCACTTTGATTCAGATACCGAACAAATTTCCTCAAGGAATGGAAAAACTGATGGGCAAAGAAAAAAGAAAAGGCAAACCGCAATCTCATGGTGCTTGCCGCAGCCGGGGCAGACATTCCTCCCTGTAATCCCCTGCTCCCTTCCCGCTCCGGGAAGGGAAAAAAACCTTCTCCTGTGATGGCTCGTAGAGATTTGGGGACCTTAGGGTGTTTAAACAAGTGGTTCCCATTTCTGGTCCAGGGCAACTGGTGACTGTCCCAGACAACGCTTGGCTGTGCTGGGTTGTATTGAGCTGTAGTTCATCCAAAAAGGCAAAGCAAGGAGCTTTCCAGAGCACCTTACCGGGGCTGGGAAGGAGTAGAGAGTGGCAATTCCGTGGGACAGCAACTGCAGCAGCCAGGGCAGGAGTCTGCTCCGCAGGAGGTGTGATCAGTGATGTATAATTGCAAAGACCTTACAAATTCCCCTGCTAACTTTTAAAACTGCCGATTTCTTTTACAAAGAGTCCCTGTATCTCGGAGGCATCATAGGAACCAGAAAGGCAACCTGTGAGGCCAAAGGGGCAGGAAGAACGCCCCTGCCAGTACCTATCTTTCCTGCTGCCCCTCGTCCTTTCCACTGCTCACCGGGGTGGTTGGGTCCGCGTCCCGGCATCCCGTAAGGACACGAATGGAAGACCCCCGGGAGTGTGTCTCCTCCTGTACCAGTGGAGTCCCAGCGGCCGTTCCCAGCCGCTGTGTATCCTCCCCGCCTCGTGTAGGGGGGGAATGGGGAGGCTTAAAAACCTTGTTGAAACTGTACCGGGTGGTATCGCTGCCTAAAGCAGGGAGCGGGGGAGACTCGGTTCACCCTCAAGAGCATGTGCCCGATATTCTGTTTTGATTTGTTTTTCTGATCATCTTGTTAAAAGCAACACCTGAAAAAAGAAAAAAAAGGATAAGTGGCAAGCGACTCCTTTTTGTTTCTCCCCCTTTTTGATAACGAAGGACATTACGCTTCGTGCTGTGCTCAGTTTCGCCCGGTCCTTTATTGCTTGTTTGGGTTTCCAGAGAACAGAACGATAGTAATAAAAACAATGACAGTTATCGTTGGGGAAAAACGGGGGAACAGTCGCCGTATCTTAGACGAGAGGTCACTGGCTGTCCCCGAGCCGGGCCGCTAGCCCCAAGAGGTGGAAGCTGCACCCCCCCGCCTCAGGAACCACAGTCCTCCCCTCCCCGCCTCTCACACAGAGCCCTTTTCCCAAACCATCACGGTGTTTTCAGCCCCTGAAGGGCCTCAGCTCCCGACAGCTGTCTCTGAACTGCCCTCACCCTCCCCAGTGCGGAGATAGTCAGTGTAAACGAGAAGTCATGTTCCTTCGGAGTCGGTCCGAATTAGCCCTTCATGTGGTGGTGCCGCGGAAATCCCGTTAGAGAGAGAGAAAGAAATTAAACGAAAACAGGCGAAGGAGGCATCTGCCAGCAAACCGGCAGCATTTGCAGGGACCTGCTGGGGGTCAGGAGCCGGTGCCGGGGGGAGAATCCGCTCTTGGGACCTGCGGGGACACCGATCTGGGGACACCCGGGGCCTCAGGTGTGCCCCGTCCTGAATGCTGGAGGGGAGAGCCTGGGATTAAAGTTCTGATCTCGCCCCACGTGTGACATTTCTCACGGTGTTTGTTCTCTGTGCAGCTGGAAGAAGAGCAAAGCTCCTCTGCCCTGTGCAAGGCGTCCGTGCTCTATGTTCCTCGGCTCTCCCCCGCCAGCCCGGCCTCGGTGCCAGCCGCCCGGTTCCATCCGTGTGCTGAGACGGGAGCAAGCACGAGGTTTTGTCGAAAGCCGAATTCTGCTCCAGGCAACGTGCAACTGATTTTGAACGAATTCCTCCCAGCCCTCCAAACCCTGCAGCTGCTTGTTTGGCTAATAAAACCCCGTGTGGTTTCTAAACTTATAGAACCAAAAAGGAAAAAGATGTCCATCCGAGTAAACTATAAGTGAAAACTCATTGATTACCTCCGCCTTCCTGTCTCTGATTTGATTAATCATTTGCTTTCCGAGTCACTTCTGTGTTGGTTTCCCTTTGCTGAATCCTGAAAGACTTTTCCAGAAGGGCGGCTATGATGTTGGGACCAACATACTGTAAACAACCACAAGAAGCAGAGCTAATGTTTTCAATACAGCTCGAGGACTAAAATAAACTCATTGGATTAGGCCAGCCAGAGCGATTGTTTTGGTGAGCGCTTCCCAGGCCCGCTGCTCAGCACATCCCCGAGGGCTACCGAGCCCTGCCAAGCCGCGGAGATGCCCCGCAGACCCAGCGATGGGCATCGGGGGGACTACGCAGGGACGGATGGAGGAGGAGCAGGGGACCCGTAAAGCTGTGCCAGGGGCTGCAGACGCTGGTGGCGGGGCTCAGCGCTGCGCCCCGGGCTCTGCCCCGCGGCTCGGGACTCCCCGGTCTGGTTACCCGGCCCTGCCCGTTGCCAGCTACAGTGTCGGCCTTTCTAGTCCTCGCAGTACTTTAGTTTGGTTTTCACCGCCTTCTGCTGCCCAAAGCACCAGGCCGGCTTCCCATGTTCGTCTGCACGGCGCTGGCTCTCTGCCTTTAACGCTGGCCGGCCTCTCCTGCGAGCGGGCAGGAGCGGACCCCGCATAGCGGCGGGTGCAAGAAGGGATCCCCGATCCCTGCCCTGGGAAGTGGAAGTGGGGATCCCCGGTCCCTGCCCGCCGCCCGCTCAGTCGAGCAGCCCCCAGGTAGCCCAGCACTCGCGGCTCGGCGAGGGACGCGGCGGGCCGGGGCCACCGGAGCTCACAGCGCTCCCGACCGCCGGGAGCCGCGTCCGTCACACACATAGAGCGGAGATTTTTTAAGTAACAAATGTACTCTTTTTTTATTTTTGAAACAAAAATATCGTTTTCGGCTTAACAATAGCCGGATCTCGCTGAATGAAGCCTTTGCATATTTTCCTGTTTTAATTGGTTGTATAATAAACAGTCCTGACCCCGCACTCTCTTTTCAATGAGTTCAGGGTGAAATGCGGACCATGGGACTGGAAATGACTTTTTCACCACTTAAAACACGGACAAGAATACCAGGAATCAGGCGATATTAAACAGCCGCACCGCCGGGGCGGGAGCGGGGCGCAAGGTGAGAACGGGCCTTGTGCTCCTCCCGCAGCACGCCTCGGCCCTGTTTGCAGTCATCGGCACCCAGGCCCTCCCGCTCCGGACACAGCGAGATGAGCCGGGGAGTCCCGGGCTCCGAGCCGAGCCATGCCGTGCGAAGCCGTGCCGGCGGGGAGCGCTCCCGGGGCACAAGGCTCTGCCACCGGGCTCGAGGGCTGCGCAAAGGGCCGGAGAGAAAGAAATCCCCGCGGAGACAGAGCAGCCCAACCCCCCCC